>QEOT01005014.1:29439-42448 GCA_003123785.1 Pterocarya stenoptera
ATAGATGCTGAAGCAATTACACATGCATATAATCTGCCTTTGGTTCCTTTGGCAAATGGTGATTTTGGATTATTTTCGGAAGTTTCGAAAGGACTTTCTTATTTTGTCTGCACAGAGTTAGAGTACATGTTACTTCAACGTATTTCTGATAGAGTAATTGATCATGATATACCTCTCAACGTGCTGAATAGACTCTCTGGTATTGCAAAGTCATCAAGGTCAAATCTTGTTTTTTTCAATATTCATTATTTCCTTCAGTTATTCCCTAAGTTTGTACCTGCTGACTGGAAATATAAAAGTAAAGTTTTCTGGGACCCAGGGTCTTGTCATGATCATCCGACTTCTTCATGGTTTGTGTTACTCTGGCAGTATCTTCAGAATCAATGTGAGAACTTATTGTTGTTCGGTGATTGGCCTATCTTGCCATCTACATCTAGTCATCTGTACAGAGTTTCCAGACAATCTAAATTAATCAACGCAATAAAGCTTTCCATTAAGATGCAAAACATACTTGTTTCGATTGGATGCAAGATATTAAACCCCAACTATGGAGTTGAACACTCAGACTTATGTCACTATGTCTGTGATGGTGATGCTGCTGGTGTTTTGAACTCCATTTATGATGTTGTCTCTTCAGATGGTAGCAGCTTAGTGGAAACTCTTCATATTTTGGGAGTGGAAGAGAGGGATGAGCTTCGTAGATTTTTTCTTGATCCAAAATGGTATATTGGAGATTGTATGGATGGTTCTAACATAAGAAATTGCCAGAAGCTGCCTATTTATAGAGTCTATGGTGGAGGATCTACTCAAGAAATCCAATTTTCTGATCTAGAAAATCCTCGAAAATATTTTCCACCATTAGATGTCCCTGAATACTTTTTGGGAGGCGAATTCATTATTACCTCATTGACTAGTGAAGAAGAGATTCTGTTAAGGTATTATGGAATTGAGAGAATGGGGAAGGCATCTTTCTACAGACAGCAGGTTTTCAATAGAGTCGGGGAGTTACCACCTGAAATTCGTGACAGCATCATGCTCTCTGTTTTGCAAAACCTACCACAATTGTGTGTCGAGGACTCATCTCTTAGGCAATGCTTGAGAAGTTTGGAATTTGTCCCAACCCATAGTGGTGCTCTTAGGAGTCCTGACAGACTGTATGATCCTCGTAACGAAGAATTATATGCATTACTAGAAGACTCTGATGATTTCCCTTATGGTCCTTTCCAAGAATCTGGAATTTTGGACATGCTACGAGGTTTGGGCCTGAGAACCTCTGTATCTCCTGAGACAGTTATTCAAAGTGCTCGACAGGTAGAACGATTAATGCATGAGGATCAACAAAAAGCATATTCAAGAGCCAAAACACTTCTTTCCTACTTAGAAGTTAATGCTATAAAGTGGCTACCTACTCCATCAAATGATGATCAAGGAACAGTGAATCGAATATTCTTACGAGCTGCAACTTCATTTAGACCTCGCAACCTTAAATCTGACCTTGATAAGTTCTGGAATGATCTCCAGATGATCTGCTGGTGTCCAGTTTTAGTTTCTTCTCCTTTCCAAACATTACCGTGGCCTGTCGTGTCATCCATGGTTGCTCCTCCCAAGCTCGTAAGGTTGCAAACAGACTTGTGGCTTGTTTCTGCGAGCATGCGAATACTGGATGGAGAATGCTCTTCCACAGCTCTATTGCACGGCCTTTGTTGGTCTTCTCCACCAGGCGGAAGTGTGATTGCCGCACAACTACTTGAGCTTGGAAAAAATAATGAGGTACTGAATGATCAGGTTCTTAGGCAGGAACTAGCCCTGTCAATGCCAAGGATGTACTCAATTCTGACCAGCTTGATTGGCTCAGATGAGATGGACATTGTAAAGGCTGTTCTTGAAGGTTGTCGGTGGATATGGGTGGGAGATGGATTCGCAACCTCAGATGAGGTGGTCCTTGATGGTCCACTTCATTTGGCTCCTTATATACGTGTTATACCCATTGATTTAGCAGTTTTCAAGGATTTATTTTTAGAACTTGGCATTCGAGAATTCTTGAAGCCCACTGATTATGCTAATATTCTGTGTAGAATGGCTGCAGAAAAGGGTTCCTCCCCTCTTGATGCACCAGAAATCAGGGCAGCCATACTGATTGTGCAGCATCTGGCTGAAGCTCATTTTGGTGACCGGCAAGTGAAGGTCTATTTACCTGATGTTTCGGGCAGACTATTTCCTGCCGGTGACTTGGTTTATAATGATGCTCCCTGGTTACTTGGCTCAGAAGATTTTGATAGTTCATTTCATGCTTCCTCAAACCTGACATTGAATGCGAAGAGAGCAGTTCAAAAATTTGTACATGGGAACATATCCAATGATGTTGCTGAGAAACTTGGTGTCTGCTCGCTCCGTAGAACCTTGCTTGCTGAGAGTGCTGATTCGATGAATCTGAGTTTGTCTGGAGCTGCTGAAGCTTTTGGACAGCATGAAGCCTTGACAACAAGGCTTAAACATATACTTGAAATGTATGCAGATGGGCCTGGGATTCTATTTGAGCTGGTGCAAAATGCAGAGGATGCAGGAGCTTCTGAGGTGACCTTTCTTTTGGATAAAACTCAGTATGGGACTTCTTCTGTTCTCTCTCCTGAAATGGCAGATTGGCAAGGTCCTGCATTGTACTGTTTTAATGACTCTGTTTTCAGTCCTCAGGATCTTTATGCAATCTCGCGCATTGGTCAAGAAAGTAAACTAGAGAAGCCTTTTGCAATTGGAAGATTTGGGCTGGGTTTTAATTGTGTCTATCACTTTACAGATATTCCCACTTTTGTTTCAGGGGAACACATCGTTATGTTTGATCCTCATGCTTGTAATCTGCCCGGGATCTCTCCATCGCACCCTGGCCTGCGTATTAGATTTGTGGGTAGAAGGATCTTGGAGCAATTTCCCGATCAATTTTCTCCATACTTGCACTTCGGGTGTGATTTGCAGCATCCATTTCCTGGAACCATATTCCGTTTCCCACTTAGGACTGAGACTGTTGCTTCTCGAAGCCAAATAAAGAAAGAAGGATATGCACCTGAGGATGTCCTTTCTCTTTTTGCTTCTTTCTCCGAGGTTGTGTCTGATTCTCTGCTTTTCCTACGCAGTGTGAAAACTATCTCTATTTTTGTGAAGGAGGGACCTGGACATCAAATGCAGCTTATACATCGTGTGGACAGGCATCGTATCAGTGAACCAGAATATGATTCCAATGCACTACAGGATATGTTTAGCTTTATTAATGGAAACCGACATAGTGGAATGGATAAGGATCAGTTCCTGAAGAAACTGAGAAAATCCATTGATGGTGGTCTGCCTTATAAATGTCAAAAGATTATTACTACTGAGCATAGTACATCTGGTGATATATCACACTGTTGGATAACCACTGAATGTATAGGCGCTGGGCAATCTAAGAGCAACTCTGCAGCATGTAACAACAAATCTCATAATTTTGTCCCGTGGGCATGCGTTGCTGCATATTTACATTCTGTCAAGCTTGATAAGAAATTAAATGACATCCCAAAGACAGAGGATTCTTTTGCAATTGGGCCTGATTTATTTCAGTTTCCTACAACTTCTACTCAAGATAGGAAGGATTTTGAAGGCCGTGCCTTCTGCTTTTTACCACTGCCAATCAGCACTGGTCTTCCAGCACATATTAATTCCTATTTTGAGTTGTCGTCAAATCGTAGAGACATCTGGTTTGGTAACGACATGGCCGGTGGTGGGAAAAAACGCTCAGACTGGAATATATACATCCTTGAAGATGTTGTTGCCCCTGCTTACGCTCGTTTGCTCGAGAAAGTATCATTGGAGATTGGCCCCTGTGATTTATTCTTTTCGTTATGGCCTACAACAACAGGATTAGAACCTTGGGCATCAGTAGTACGGAAACTCTATGCTTTTATTGCTGATTTTGGTCTTCGTGTATTATTTACAAAAGCTAGGGGGGGTCAGTGGATTTCAACAAAGCAATCTATTTTTCCTGATTTCACTTTCCACAAGGCACATGATCTTGTAGAAGCATTAGCAGATGCTGGTCTACCTCTTGTAACTGTTTCCCGGCAACTTGTTGAGAGATTCATGGAGTTCTGCCCTTCATTGCATTTCCTGACACCACAGTTGTTAAGGACTTTGTTAATTCGGAGAAAACGTGGATTTAAGGACCGGAATGCAATGGTTTTGACCCTTGAATATTGCTTGATTGACTTAATAGTACCTGTTCAGTTTGATAGTCTGTGTGGTTTGCCGTTGTTACCTCTTGCTGATGGTTCATTTGCAACAATTGACAAAAAGGGTTTTGGCGAAAGAATCTATATTGCACGGGGAGATGAGTATGGTCTTCTCAAGGATTTAGTTCCACATCAACTAGTAGATTGTGGGATCCCAGAAGAGGTTCATCAAAAGATTTGTGACATAGCCCATGGCGAGGACTCAAATATTTCTTTTCTGTCATGCCATTTGCTTGAGAAACTCTTTTTGAAGTTACTTCCAGCAGAGTGGCAGCTTGCAAAACAGGTGTCTTGGACTCCCGGTCATCAAGGCCATCCAAGTTTAGAATGGATAAGACTTCTGTGGTGCTATCTGAAGTCATCTTGTGAGAACCTTTCCGTGTTTTCCAAGTGGCCTATTTTACCTGCTGGGAATAATTTTCTCCTGCAACTAGTTGAAAACTCGAATGTGATTAAAGATGATGGGTGGAGTGAGAACATGTCCTCTTTGTTGCTGAAAGTAGGGTGTCTATTTTTGAGGCGTGACTTGCCAATAGATCATCCACAGTTGGAAAACTTTGTGCAGCCACCAACAGCAACTGGTGTATTAAATGCATTTCTGGCAATTGCTGGCAAGCCAGAGAATGTTGAGGGGCTTTTTCATGATGCTTCAGAAGGGGAGCTGCATGAACTTCGAAGTTTTATTCTTCAGTCCAAATGGTTCTCCGAAGATAAAATCGAAAACATGCATATTGACATCATCAAACACCTACCTATATTTGAGTCATATAGAAGTAGAAAGCCAGTGAGTTTGAGTAAACCTATCAAATGGCTTAAACCTGATGGTGTACGTGAGGATATTTTGAATGACGACTTTGTACGCATGGAATCAGAGAAGGAACGAATTATTTTAACAAGCTATTTGGAGATTAAAGAACCCTCCAGGGTGGAACTCTACAAAGATTATGTGCTCAATCGCATGCCAGAGTTTGTTTCACAGCAGGAAGCTCTTTTAGCCATTCTACATGATGTGAAGCTTTTGATTGAGGAAGATATTTCTATCAAATCTGCACTGTCCACAACACCTTTTGTTTTGGCAGCTAATGGATCTTGGCAACAACCATGCAGGTATGGTTTTTCATTCTCTTGTTGCTGCTACTGTTGCAATTAAAAAAAACAACATTTGAATAAAGTGGGTTTTCTTGTTATGTACTTATAAATCAGTGGAACTCAATATTGGACATTTATGAGGAACCACCTGGTTTAGGCCCCGTTTGGATGTTGAGCTGAGTTGAATTCTTTATGAATAGTAGTGAGTTGAGATGGTGAAGTGAGTTTTGTGGAGTCTACCTAAGATGAGTATAGATGTGTTTGGATGTTAAGATGAGTTTAGATGTATTTATGGGAAGTTGAAAAAGATTGTGGGTCCTGCATATAAATAGGTGTTGAGTTGAAAAAAGTTGTGGGTCCTACTGTAAAGAGGTTTTGAGTTGAGATGAGTTTAGTGATTTGAGAGTTGGGTGTTTGAATGTTAGACTCAGCTTAAAAGTTCAAAACAGGGCCTTATTGTATTGTAACCAATATTCTATTAGACAAACACTCTATGCCTATGGAAAATTTACAGGATTAGTTGATTTGAATTTGAATTAATTTTTGTCATGTCATCCATAATTGTTTTTTGTAACCAATATTCTATTACATTTGCTAGCAAGTTAGGTTGCATATGAATGTGTGCAACGCTCCAATGGAAGGCCCAAATCACATGACCTATACTCTAAAAAGATTAGTCAATGATATAATTGGAACCCAATTGGAACATTTTAAAGAGCAAGAATTTCTCCTTTCCAAGTAATGTGAGGTCCCAGACATCACCTACTTTTATCTTTATCATATGGGGTATCACAATCTCTCCCCCTTAAGGATGTCAGGCCCGTCCTTCGTAGGTGGCATTGCTTAAGTCCCATATTTCTGGTTGGGATAGACTTTGATATCATTTATAACTCTCTAATGGAGGGCCAAAACCATATGGCCTATACTCCAAAAGGACTAGTCAATGATACAATTGGAGCTCTATTGGAACATTATAAAAAGCAAGAATTTCTCATTCCCAATACATTTGGAGAGAGAAAGTATTGAAGTTTTTAAGATGGCGTTAAGGTAGTAGAGGCTCTTAAGACTTTTATTTTTTAATCTCTTTACCACTAGATGGTGGCATGTGTTTTCTAATTTTTAGTTTCCAGAACTTCATCTTTTTATTTTTATTTTTCTGGTTAAGTGTCTCTTATATACTTCGTGTGTATTTGGGTAGTACCCTTTCTGCTCAGTGATAAATCCTAACTTACAAAAAACGTTTTTTGTTTTGCTCATTAAGGTCTAAGATGACATGTCTTTTATATATCATTCATTTTTTATACAAAGATGATATGTGGCTTTTTAGGTTATTTGACATTGATTTTTGTTGATATTTATTTATTTTTTCGTAGGCATGGGTCATGCAACCCTTGATGCAAGCCCCCTTATTATGTAAGGGTTCTCTGGGTTTATGTATGTAGTTTTCTGGATTTATGTAGGAATTTCAGTGTAAATGGAAGAAAATATAGCAGGATATGTAATAGAAGAAATAGCAAGACTACTATTTGATAAAAAGCAACTGAGGAATCAGATTGCCACAGGGTTCTTCAAGGGCCCTTAACCTCCAAATTACTAGACGATTCTTCAATATTGTTCAGACTGCTTCTTCAGACGTTCGTTCCACTACACATCCACGCAGGGATAACAAACTTGACAAAGGAAATTGCAACACGTGTAAAGTAATAACAGAATTGAAAACAGAATGGAAATGTACTAAACAGCAACACTAAGACTCAATTGACAATAAATGACAAGTAGCATAAACGGCAGCCCTTCTTTAACTCTCCTATCTTCATACGATGTCGTGCTAGCCATCCCATGAAACGGTGAGCTTCATCTTCACTCCCAAACGAAGCGTTGTGAGTTCCCAGACTTAAAGCCCTAACTCATCACTTCACTTCTAATTCGATATTCCTTCCTTTCGATATTTGCATCTCTCTGTATCCCTCATCACCGCCCTCTGTCTCCATCTCCATATGAGGCCATAACATATTATGTTCTATATTTTTGTCCTAACGCGTGCCGTGGAAGGTGATCTTGTTAGGGACCCCGGTCTTGTCCCTAAACATTAAGGTCTACGAGCTCGCCTTGGTAGTGATGGTGACCGAGTGTCAAGCCTTCTTGCTTGGCCTTGCACGTATAATGGCAATGATGGGTTCCTAGGTTGATGAAGGTGTGGTGCTTAGTGATGGAAAAGATGATAAGTTCAGATGATCTAAGTGATGATTTGGTGGATTTGATGCAATGTGGAATGGCTTGAAGGTTGCCCTTGATGTTGGGACAACTTGGATGATGATTAGGGTTGGTATGGTGAAGATAGCTAGGGTTTGGATGGTGGCTAAGGGGAATTTCGAGATTAGGAAGTGATGGGCTAGGGTTGGAGTCTTGGATGAGTTGCTAGGGTTTGGAAGAAATGTGGATGAGTGGGATTAGGGTTTGGTGGCTAGGGTTGGCCGAATATGGGAGTGGTTATTGTGATCCCTTGATTGTATGATCAAATATGGGTAAGTGTCACTTTGGAGTTTAGGTTTAGGGTTGGATGATGGAAGAAAGGTTTAGGGCTTGGAAGATGGTGATGGGCGGCTAGGGTTGGCCGAACTTGGGAGGTTGAGAGATTTTTTTTTTTTTTTGAGAGATTTTAGAAAAGTTTCCTAAAATCTTGGGATTTGATTTTGGATAGTGTGGTGGCCAGCTATGTGGTGTGATTTGGTCAACTAGGATTTTCAAGTTATGGAAACACTAGTATGGAAAGATTGGTGGACGGTTATGTCAAATTCAAATAAGGTAAGAGTGGCTAAATTTGAATTTGAATAAAGATGGAATATGTGTTTCGGCTAGGGCTAGGTGGAATGTGGAAGAAGGCTAATTTAGATAAGTGGCCAATATGGGAAATGTGGGATTCGGCTAGGTCAATGTAAGATTGAATGAATGATAGATATGGGGTGATTAAGGTTCCTAAAGTTTAGGAATTGGTTAAGCTAAGATGAGATAGTCTTTGATTGACTTGAGTGATTCTAGGGAATGAGAGATTTGTGGGATTTGATATGGAAGATAGGTTTTGGATATGACAAGAGTTTGAAAGTCTTTGGGTGACTTGAGTGATGGAGTGATTTTAGGGATGGAGTGATTCTAGGGAAATTCCTAGAATTAAGGGATTGGCTAAAGTAAGATATGGAAGGTCTTTGGTGGTTTGAATGATTCTAGGGATGTTCCTGGAATTAAGGGATTGGAAAGTGAAGATAGGATAAGGAAGATATGATTTGGAGATGGGTAGGTTGGCTAGGGTTTGATCCTAGATGATAAGATGCATGGGAGTTGTTGAGAAGTTGAAGTTTGACTAAGGCAAAGGGTGGATTTCGAATTTGGAGAAATTGGAAGATGGGATTTGATTGAAATTAGTCAACTTTCCTAAAGTTAAAGAAGTTGCCAAGTAGGACTCTTGAGGGGTGGCTAGGGTTTTGGAAGACAAGGGTTCAGTTAGGGCTTTGCTGGATGGATGGAGGCTAGTTTTGGTAAGAGACAATTATGGGAAGATTGAGGCTTAGTGGATTTCGGCTAGGTCAAGAGATATGATGGGTGAGGGAATGCTAATTTTGGAAAGTGGAGCTTATGGGAAATATAATATTTTGGCTAGGGTTTTATGGAGATGATGAATATGAAGAGTGGGGCAAACAATGTGATGGCGGAAATATGAGAGTGGGAAAGATCAAATGGATGAATGGATTTGACAAAGGAATATGGAGACTCTTTTTATGGTTTATATGGATATTTTGATAAATCAAAGAATACTAAGATTGAGGCTTAGGATGTCTTCGATTTGCAAGAAAGTAAAGATGAACAATGGAAAATATAAGAACAAACAAGAAAAGATAAGAACAATGTATTTTTGGATTTTTGTAAAATGGAAAACATAGACACAAGATGGATAATAGAATGGAACAAAGACAATACTCATAAGATAGATAGATAAATCACCATTGATTCACGAATTGTACAATGATGAAATAAGATAGATTGAATCACCACCTATTCACTAATTGCAAGGTGATGATCCTCTACTAGGGATTCACGAATTGCACCCAAGTAGCCCAAGTGCTAAGCACCGAAAGGCGATCTCAAGAACAATAATCCACCCACTTAGGGATTTACCAAATTGTCAAAAAATCCAAAATGAAATGCCTAAGGGTCCTATTTATAGAGATTATAAAGTGGAAACCCCCAATAGGTCCCTTGAAATATAATTAAATAAAATGAATAAAGATAAATAAATGATATGGTCTTGCATGGCCAATGTGGCCCGTGATATGTCTTGGTCCTTGGTTGGCCTTGGCTAGCCTTGATCCTAGAAGTGGCCCGATCTTTGTTGTCCATGCATGCCTAGGAGCTTGTCTTAGGGCGGGTTTTGATGGGGTCCCAACAAATCTGTTGTAGCTTCATGATGTTTGGCTTCCCCACTCTTCCTGTATCTACATGCCTATAGAGATTTTATTTCTTACTTGATTTTTATTTATTTTTTACAAGTCTTACTTGATATTTATGAATGTGCTTAAGATTATGATGTCATTCTTCTTAGTGAGGGAAATTTAACAGTACATTTATAATTCAACTTGGGAACCATATTTCATTTTTACTTTTCTCTCGTGTGTTTCATTAGACTGTTTTGAGTTTCTGTTCTTGCTCATAATTTGGGGAGCTAATAATGTTTGCAATTGAGAACATGATAATTTGCACACAATTAAAACCAATGGCCGCTACCCTTCTTATATTAGCATCACAAAAGCATTCAATGTGAATGTATTTGTAACTCTGGTAATTTTGCAGGCTTTATGATCCTCGTGTTCCTGGGCTACGAGAGATGTTGCACAGTGAAGTTTTTTTCCCTTCTGACAGATTCTCAGATATGGAAACTTTGGAAACTTTAGTAAGCCTTGGACTTAGAAGAACACTAGGCTTTGCTGGTTTGCTTGATTGTGCTAGAACGGTTTCTCTAATGCAAGATGCTGGGGACTCAGAGACACAGAGTTATGGGAGGAAGTTGCTTGTCTGTTTAGATGCTCTGTCAGTAAAGCTCTCGACTGATGGGGCTGGAAATTGTGATGAATTGGAGGATGCCATCTTATGTAATGACAAGAGTCTCATGGATGATAATTCTAGGCATGTTGATTCTTACAAGAGAGAAGAGAACCATTGTATAGATGATCTTGACACTAGTTCATTTGTCGGTGTTGTGATTGAGGATAAACTGGAAGAAGAATTTTGGTCTGAAATTAAGACTATCGCTTGGTGTCCTATTTCTGCCGATCCACCTTTTCAGGGACTCCCATGGTTAAAATCTAGTAATCAAGTAGCAGCCCCAAGCACAGTGAGACCTAAAACACAGATGTGGATGGTGTCGTGTTCAATGCATATACTTGATGGCGAATGCTACTCAACACACCTGCAACAAAAGCTTGGTTGGATGGATTCCCCAACCGTAGATGTTTTATCCACACAGTTAATTGAGCTGTCCAAGTTCTATGGGCAGCTTAAGTTACGGTCTGTGGTGGAACCTGAATTGAATGCTGCTCTGCAAAAGGGAATGCCATCACTTTATTTGAGATTGCAAGAATATATTGGTTCTGAGGATTTGATGGTGCTAAAATCAGCTTTAAGTGGTGTTTCCTGGGTTTGGATTGGTGATGATTTTGTTTCTCCAAATGCACTTGCATTTGATTCTCCCGTGAAATTCTCTCCTTATTTGTATGTTGTTCCATCTGAATTATCAGCGTTTAGGGTTTTGCTTTTGGAATTAGGTGTCAGACTTAGTTTTGATGTTTGGGATTATTATAGTGTATTACAGCGCTTGCATAATGATGTGAAAGGGTCCCCACTGTCCACAGATCATTTAAGTTTTGTCCACTGCGTCCTTGAAGCTCTTGCAGACTGTTGCTCAGACAAACCGTTGTTTGGGGTATCGGAGACTCCACTCTTAATCCCTGATTCTTCTGGAGTTCTGATGCGTGTGCAGGATCTTGTTTACAATGATGCACCATGGATGGAAAACCATACTCTTCCTGGGAAACATTTTACGCATCCAACTATCAGCGTTGATCTGGCTAACAGGTTGGGCGTACAGTCGCTTCGCTGCCTCTCTTTGGTCGATGAAGAAATGACTAAAGATTTGCCATGCATGGAGCATGGTAGAATAAAAGAGCTTTTAGCATTGTATGGGAACAACGACTTCATGTTGTTTGACCTTCTTGAGTTGGCAGATTGCTGCAAGACCAAGAAGCTACACCTAATCTTTGACAAGAGGGAGCATCCTCGCCAGTCTTTGCTGCAGCACAATCTAGGTAACAATACAAAATCTGAAGGTTGTTTGTGCTTAAAATGTGTTAATGATATAGGAATGGTTGCTTAAAAATAATGACATACCTATAAGTTTTTGGCTTGAAAAGAAATCTGTAGTTTTGGCTGCTGCTGTGATTATAGCCACATCGGATCTGCAAAGGTGACAGTGCATATTAGTTTATAAAATATCCTATCATGCTAGAACCCAGGTGCAACTCATGGGAATAAAGGTGGTCTTACTTCTGAAATCATTGTCCCGCACAAGTCTTGTATGTTTTAAATTAGTATTATTAGTTAGGTGGGGGCGTTTTTTTAGCCTTGTCATAAATTGGAGCATTATTCTGAATCTTGTTTGTTTACTTGTAAAGGTGAATTTCAAGGGCCTGCCCTAGTAGCCATTTTGGAAGGGGTCAGCTTGAGTAGAGAGGAAGTAAGTAGCCTCCAGCTTCTCCCTCCATGGAGACTACGAGGCAATACTCTTAATTATGGTTTGGGACTGCTTAGCTGTTATTTTGTCTGCGACCTCCTTTCAATTGTTTCTGGTGGTTACTTCTACATGTTTGATCCTTGTGGTCTAGTGCTAGCTGTACCTTCAACTTGTGCTCCCACAGCAAAAATGTTTTCACTGACAGGTATGTTGCTCAACGCTATTCAAGGTACCAGTGATTCACTACTTTCCCACTATATTGCTTCCTTCATAGTTGACCTGGCGAGTCCTCCTTGTTCTCAATATTCTGCATGTTGCTCCTAGTGAAATTGTTGCGGTTTTACTTAACTGTATATCGTGATATATAGCTTCAGTGGGAACAGCACTTTTGAGAATCTTGGAGGAGCTGGCTTTTCTGATGCCAGATAGAGCTTCTTAACGAACTTATCTCTGTCCATTTATATTGTGTGTGTGTTTGAGTGTGTAGGCTTTCTGATTTGTGACCACAAAAGCCTGTAGATTTCGAAAGAACAGGAAGTAGCATTTCCTGTCACCAGACACAACTATAGATTTCTGAAGTAGCATTTTCACTGAAATTTCTCATAACTTTCCCTGTAGTGACATTATTTTGTGTACGATGTTCAGCTGAAGCTGGAGAAATAGATGAAATTGAAGGCATGAGGCTATAATTTGGTTTGTTGGTGACAATTTTAGTCAGAAACACCTGCCAAGGGTGTTAGTCACAAGCAATATTCTGAGTGTTAATTGCTGGAAGCAAATATAAAATGGGTAATCAAGGAATTTTTTGAGAATTGTTTTAGAATAAAAGAAGAATGGTTTAGAATAAAGGAATACTTAGACACCCGGTGCCAATAAAAAAAAAAAG
>QEOT01005015.1:383-20275 GCA_003123785.1 Pterocarya stenoptera
GATAACGATTCACATACACTAGCTACCACTACAACGAGAATGACTTTTCTCGGCGATTAATTTCTTTGGGAAAAGTCATACAAATCGCTCATAAAACTTTTCCCAGTGATTTCCACATCGCTGCACGTTTTCCGGTATTGATCCTCCACTCTGATCTACGCCAACAGAAGTCCATAATCGCTAGGAAAAGTTATCTTTACCGTCGATTTTTTTACACCGCAAATAGTACAAAATATCATCGCAATTATGATCTACGATTCAGTTCGTAATCGTTGGGAAAGATAAACTGCGGCGATTTCTTACCATCGCTAAAACGAATAAAATCGCCCCAAATATACATTTCTAGCGTTTTCATATATTCGCTGCAATTGACTAATCCGTTATGGAAACACAATTGCGGCGATTAAAATCGCCGCTATAAATATTCCCAGCGATTTTGGAATCATTGGGATTGAGTTAGCAGTTTTAAATATCCAGTTGCGGCGACTACCAAATCGCTGCTTTTGATACGTTACCAATGATTTAAGAATTGCTGCAACTGAATTTTTGGTTTAGTGAATTCAGTTGCAGTGATACTAAAATTGCTGGTAAACATGCATATCCATCGATTTTGATAATCGCCGCAATTGACTCTTTGGTTTTCGATATGCAATTGCGGTGATTTTAAATCGCCGCCTTTGATCCATTACCAACGATTTGTGAATCGTTGGTAATGCGTTATCAGGTTTTTAAAACGCTTTTCCGGTGATTATTTTTCACCCAAAAAGCCTTTAAAGTCGTCGAAAAAAGCTAATTAATCAAGATTTTTTACCTAGTGTTCGTACTGGGCCTCGTTTTTTGTTATTCCTAAAAGCAACATTCAAACAACTTTTCCTTCATTCATTCACATTGAACACTAATTCACATGAACAACTAATCCATCAACAAATAATTGTAAAGACCATTAAAACCAATCCAATAATTTCTTCAAGTGTCAACCTGAGCCATACTCATATGTATTTATACACTGGGGTGGTATATATTCTCAGATCAAGTACAAACTGGGCTACATCTTAATATAATAGATAAAAATCACTGTTATACCAGATTGTTTAACTCTGCTATCCACCGAAATAACTGCTACCAAGTTCCACAACTCTATTTAAGTGGGATAGTTCATCGATACTGGCACCCACAGTTCTACATATCGTCTTTGATCGAGAAAGGTGGCAAACACGAAGATTTATATATCTCGCATTACTTCTCATACTCCTCATCCATGTATTTGACAATATCAACAGACTGCACAACATTAGGGAAAACTAAAAAGTTCAGTTATATGAAAAGAATAGGTTTAATTATTGTATTAATTATCAAATTTTGTTTTTTGAAGAAGTTTTTTTTTTTAAAGATAAATGTGATATGATCATGCAATGATTGAGGCACATGCACCATTCTACACTATAGCTATCAAGAAACAAGAAAAGGGCAAAAGAATTCAGAAACAAATCATTGGCTTAGTGTTTACCTCTATAGATGGCAAAAGTAGGTCACTGTATCGAGGATCTCTTCCAACCATCTGTATGACTTCTTGATCACTCTCCATTCCTATGGTCTTCATGACCACCAAAATAGGAATCTGCAGAAGGTTTTGAAAATTTAAAAAATAGCAAAGCCTAATCTTACAACAAGAAACGAGATAAGCAAAAACGAGACCACCAAGATACCTCAAAAAATAAAAAATACAAATAAATGAAAAACCTACTAGCCAGCCTTTGCTAAATGTTGTCTCTGCTTTCTATATATTAATTCCATGTATCCTTTCAAAGTTACACTCATAATCTTTAAGGAAGATATCAAATCTTGACTATAGTTATTTACATCACCAGACATTAGATCAGGAATGCCAAGTGCAAGAAGAGCATGTTGAGATCACTACAAGTGATCTGATTGCTCTTCTTCCATTTTCTCAACAACCAAGTCATCGATGTAACTGAATGAAGGCAACATATTTGCAAAGTCAAAAGAACATAAAGGAATTCATAGATCAGAGATATCGAATCAAGACCTAATTTGCTAGATGCATCGTCGATCTCAAACTTAACTCCCCTTCTTCACTATACAACCTCACGAAACTGAAGGAATGTGAGATTGAATAAAAAATCATTATCACTAAAGATATTAAGAAATATATGGAAACTTGAAGAAAAATAGAACACAAAAGTAAGTTAGATGAAGATGGAGAGATTTATTACTAGGAGCTACAAACCCCTTGATACAAGAAGCATGGAATCCCGTTGTGTAAATCAATTAGGTTGGGCGACCAACCTAACTTCATGTCAGTTGTTGTTCCTATATAACAAGCACCGAAGGTCAGTTAAACATGACAATGCCAAACAATAGCTGTAATAAAGTGCAAAAATTATACTTCAGATAAGAAGCTTACACTGACATCGAACTGTAGATGTTATTTTTGCGACAACCATATTTGCCCCCTATTTGTCAACAAACGGGACATGGATACTAGATAACCATAAAATATTATCCGTAGATGTCTACGGATAAGCTCAAAAGCACAAAAATCGAAAACCTGCCTAGTTAACTCCCGTGTGTAGACATAGATCCCTTTGTATATATGGATATATATATATTTCCCAATTAATATCTTGACTAACAAAGACCACCCAACATAGTCAAAACATACTTCCCCATTATTTTGCGAGGGAACCAGATCACTGAGTCTCTCGAAGAGACTCAGTGAACTGCAGCATGTTGGCAAAGAAAGTTTGAAGCATCTTGTCCATCTCATTCTATCTCTCCCTAAGCACGTCCATCTCATTCTGTCTCTCCCTAAGCACCTGTATCTCTCCCCTCATCTCATCGATCTGATTCTTGTAGTTGTCAGCATCTTGCTTATGCTTTTCAATTAATGCCAGGTACTCTTTCTCCCTATCTCGGTCACGTTGTCTAGAGGACTCGGGGATGACCATCTCCCCTAGTCTTCTAGCATATCCTAGTCTATGGCCAAGGACCTCTTGAAAGACACCCATTGCTGCCTCATTAGTACATCACTCCGGTTCTTGGCCATCCTACCTACCAATCATCTCTTTTTGCACATGGACAAAACATCCAATTATATACCATGGCATGTGCTATTTAGGCATTTATTACATTCGGAAAGAAACATAGATTAGTTGGGAATGTAAATGTACTACTCACATAGGCATCTTCTGTTGCGGTTGTGACAAATTTTTCATTCTTCTTAGACCATCTGGTCTCTTTGTAGAACTCAACCATATTCGCATTTTCAACTAGCTATATGTGTGTGCAAATGTGAAAAAGAAGATAGTTGTATCAGAAAAACATTATTGTGGTGGACATGTTCACTTATATAGCAATCTATGTTATGTTATGAGCATAACATACATTGCTATATAATTAATAAAGTGAATGGTTTTCTTCTGTTGACACAACTTCAGAGAGAATGAACTAGCATGCATGCAAGTACTCTAGTTCAACTTTGGGTAAGTATATAATTGTCAAATTATATACCTTGAAAAGTTATGCTCCTCATGCCTCCAGATTGAATCAAAAGTTCTTGGACGACAACTCTGACAACATCAATTTTCCTAGCCATACCTTTTCCCTCTGTAACAATTCGGACTACAGCACCACCATCTACTGCATTGGACGTCCCAGCCATACCTTCAACTTCTGCATTAAGAACAACTACAGGACCCCTAGATAATCCCCGAGGCTGGACGCTATCACAAATTCGCACACAATCATCAACAAAAAGGACCTTCAACATTACCGTAGCCCCTTCTAAGCAACGCTGCTTGATATTTTCCAGCAACACTTTATGTCTTGACACTTGCACTTTGGCCACCTCTGCTATTGGCTTCATTGGTTCCCTCACCCCTACATCCTTCCATACTTCTATTCCTTTTTCTTTGCCTTCCTCACTAGAAGCCATTCTCATCTTACCCTTCCATTCCCTTTCAACCTGACCACACTTGCTCTCCTAATGCCCTTGACGCCGACACCGTGTACAAAACAGAGGAAGGGACTCAAAGATAACCTCTTGGAAATGGCTAGAAACCACCCCCGGTGGACCAATCCAGAACGATCGCTTCACAAGTTTAGAGACATTAATCTCTACACAGATTCGTGCTACCTCCGGATGCGTAATGCACGCTGTCGCATTGTCTCATTTCGAGAACCTACCAAATCCCACTCCAATACTTCTCAGAATAGAAAAATAAAAAAAAATTGGGGAAAGCCCTGGTAACGTCAGCCAAACTGGAACCAAGGGAGAGTCCTCATCTTCTCTGAACTCAAGCGTCCAATGGAACACCTTATACGAAACACCCAACATGTCCTAATTCCCCCTTGCCATAACCTGAATAAAATCCTCTTCATGTGTCAACCGCACCAATACATTTCTATGGTTCCTAAGTTTCCCAACCACAGGAACCAATTTCAGCCCCCACCGATTTTGTATGAAATTTTGAATATGATCCAATGAAGGCCTCCTACGATTAAATTTCAGAGCCACTAAAAAACGGAACGGTTCTGCTGAGAGCTTGATTTCTGCCTTGGAGAAGAGAAAGAACATCTCTCCCCTGTTGAATCTAGGTTCTCACACCGGAAGGTCCACCTCTGGAAGAGGTTGAGGCCGAGCACCCACTATGTCCGCCAATGAACGAGTCGACGAAGACACCCTCTTGGCCTTGTCTTGTTCGCTCACACTCTGTAAAGAAGCATTTATAGCCACCTCCGCCCCATGGAAGTGGCAGCTGAGGCCATTCATGATCACTCAAGAAGATCGCCAAACCTAGAGAGAGTTTTCCACGCCAGGCCACGTCAGCACACTTTATGATTTGTAATATGATTTGTCATTTCAATTGACTTTGTCTCTTATGAACTTTCAATACGTACATAAACCAAAGAGAGATGTTATTACATGCTAAGACTTTTACCATTTTCCCTCCCAGAAAATGTAGCTGCCCTCCTTATAGTACATTGACCTTAGCCCCTTGAGGATCGAGCTCAAGAGTATACCGTTATGTCACTTAGGAGGCTGCTAGAGTCTCCTAAATAATTTCATGCTTCAAGATCCATGTGGACACAACATAGATTATGGGATATCCACTACTAACAAATATTATGGATCATATTTGTAGATAGATATGTGTTGTCGGGTGTTTCATTTACACAAGGCCAGGACCTAGCACTTTGTGTCAATAGGTCGTAGTAAAGAGAAATACAAAGTGGAAGAATTATGGGCAGTCTCACTCAACAAAGAAGCCCGTGTCTATTGCAATTCTATTTATATGAGAAAGCTTTACATTATGTACATTGCGTATTACGTAGAAGGAAACACATTTAAGGCTCTGTAACCGTGGCTTGATTCAAGCGCTGATTATCTTCAACATTCACCCTCAAGCTGAGTGGGAGGGAACGAACACTCAGCTTGTCCCGAAGAGTAAGAAACCTGGTTGTCGGCAGGGGCTTAGTGAGGACATCTGCTACTTGTTCCTCACTTGGTATGAAGCGGACATTCAAAGCATGACGCTGGACTTGTTCTCAGACAAAGTGGTAATCTATTTCAATATGTTTTGTTCAGACTTGAAGGACTGGTTTGGCAGATAGATATGTTGCACCAAGGTTGTCGCACCAAAGGGTAGGACAGGTGGATGAAACAATCCAAGTTCATAGAGAAGAGACTGTAGCCATAGAATTTCGGAGGTTGCATTTGCCACAACCTTATACTCGGCTTCAATACATGATCTAGCGACTATAGGCTATTTTTTTTAACTCCAAGAAATTAGTGATTTTCCAAAGAAAACACAGAAACCACCTGTAGATTTCCAATCATCCGGGCTCCCTGCCTAGTCAGCATCTGAAAACACAGAGAGAGCAAATGAAGCGCTTGGGCGAAGTAAAACCAAAATCAGCAGTGTCTCTCAAGTAGCGAAGAATGCACTTGACCACCGCCCAATGTTTTTCAGTTGGTTTATACATGAACTGGCACACTTTGTTGACTGAGAAGGCAATGTCGGGCCATGTGAGAGATAAATATTGGAGTGCGCCCATGACACTCCAATAAAGATTGTGATATGAGAAAGAGGCCCCATCAAATAATGATAGCTGAGTGTTTGGGGCCATAGGAGAGTGACCAACCTTTGCATTTGCCATGTTTGTGCGACCAAGGAGATCGAGAATATACCTCTTTTGACTTAGTAACAAGCCATCAGGAGTAGAAGTGGCTTCAATGCCAAGGAAAAAATGGAGAGGACCCAAGTCCTTGACGACGAAGTCCAAACTGAGAGACCAGATGAGGGAGAAGATGGCATAATCTGAGGAACCGATGATGAGAATGTCATCTACGTAGACGAGGACAAATAGCGGGATGCCCTTGGATTTATAGATGAATAGTGATGTATCAGATTTTGAATTTTCAAATCCAAAATCAATGAGCTTATTACCTAATCTGGCATACCAATCACATGGTGCTTGTTTGAGACCATAGAGTGCTTTGTTCAACCGGCATACATGGTTTGGAAATTTCGGATCAATGTATCCCGTTGGTTGGGACATGTACACCTCTTCAGATAAGAAACCATGCAAGAAGGCATTTTGAATGTCAATCTGTCAAATGGGCCAATTTTGAGAGATGGCAAAGACAAGAACAAATCTGATTGTGGTTGGTTTGACAACGGGACTAAATGTGTAATCATAATCAATAGCAGGCTGCTAGTGATAGTCTTTGGCGACCAGTCGAGCCTTATGACGAACAAATGTGCCTTTGGAGTCACGTTTCACTCGATAAACCCATTTGTTACCAACTAGATTCATGCCTTCCTTGTATGGAATTAAAGTCCCAAAAGTCATTTTTTATGAGACCCAAAAACTCTTCATCCATGGCTTGTCTCCAAGGCTCATGCTTAGCTGCTCGTGAATAACAACTGGGATCTTCGGGGACCTGAGAAAGGTTAGTAATAAAAGCATTTGGACGAGAGGGGATTGTGCCATCATGAAAAATCTTTGGTTTAAAAATTTGATTTTGTGCCCGAGTACATAGGATGAATGCGTGGAGAAGCATGATTTTGTGGAGGATTTTTCAAAGTCGTGGATTGAGCTGCAGAGCTAATTGAGGGAGCTGGAGAATTATCTGAGATAGATTGGGAAGGAGCGGAATAATTCGAGGGAGATAGTGATTCTGTTGGAATGGAATCTGTAGCCAAGATTGAGGGATTGATTTGCGGAGTTTTTGAATTAGATGATGATGGAGAATTGACAGGCGAGATTGAAGGCATCGAATCATTGTGAGCCAAGATAGGAATGGTTGAAGTTGATTGTATGATTTGTCGGTTGGCACATTTATGATATGGTACCGAAAAGGAAGGATATGATGAAGCAGTGGGTTGTTGGTTGGAATTTAAATGAGAGTGAGCCAAAATTAAAGGTGATCAGGAAGTGGTGGGAATTAAATTTGATGAGGAATCAATGGGATTTAATTGAATTTCAGGGAGATTTGTCGACGGTGTAGCTAAGGAATTTTGAGTTGGTTTAGGAGTGCATTTTTTGAGAGTGAGAGGCAGTTGTACCGTGGGTGTAGGTGAGATTGGAGGTTGACCTAAATTGGAGTGAGCTGAGAAAGGAAAACTGCTTTCGTTAAACACAACATGTCGTGAGAGATAGACTTTCCCTGTGGATAAGTCCAAGCATTTGTATCCTCGGTGGTTGTTGCTGAAGCCAAGAAATATGCAAATTTTAGAGTGAAAATCAAATTTGTGTTTGTTGTACGGACATAGATAAGGCCAGCAAGAACACCAAACACACACAGGATAGAATAATCGGGCTTAGTTTGGAAAAGTTTTTCAAAAGGAGTGAGAGAACCCAACGGTGAGGTGGGTAACCGATTAAAAATATAAACTTTCATTTGAAAGGCACTATCCCAATTAGATTTTGGCACGGATGAGTGGGATAAGAGAGAAAGATCACTTCCAACAATATGACGGTGTCTGTGTTCAATAGACCCATTTTGTTGGGAGGTATGAGGACAAGTAATGCGATTTGTAATGCCGGGTTGGCCAAAGAATGTGTTTAGAGATCGAAACTCACCCCCCCCCCAAAAAAATCGGTTTGAACACATTTTATCTTTCGGTTGAGTAGTCTTTCAACGTATTTTTGAAAAGAGATAAAGATGGACAAAACTTATGATTTGGTAGGGATTGGAAAAATCCATGTGAACTTGCTGAAATGATCAACAAATGAAACATAATATTTATTTCCAATTTTAGACATTACAGAAGGAGGACCCCATACATAAGATGTAACAGACCACTAGAAATTCACAAGTGAAATTTCTATTGACTTTAGGAATCTCGTGAAAATCCCATAAGTTTTTACGAATCGACCAATCGCATGGGTTTTAGTCTGCCAACATAATCAGTGTTATCACTCACTATGTTACTAGAAATTTGAGTTTAATTATTTGAGATAGTTAGAAGTGTCAGAATTCGTTATGGTCTACACCATTAGACTCAGTTGATTATTTATAATTTTATGGCGCAATAAACCATTTTCATAGTTTCGAACGTAATGTTGTTCGAAACTGCGAAATTACTTTTAGGGATACTTCGAGGTTGAATTTTGATCAACGATTTTCACTGTAGGTTAATATGAATATTTATGATTTTTCAATACTAAGTTTGTTATGCATTTTTTGGAGTAAATAGTAACCTCGATAAGCATACTAAGTGCAGTGTTTTCAAAATCACATGTAGAATGTCTGAAATAGGTTAGAGAAGTTTTATTTGGACACTTGGTAAGATCTTAGCCACACTTAGTGAATAGNGCTTGATTAAATCACTTCGACATGCTATTTATTAACCAAATCCTTGTCATGACATCATTATCCAACCTTTTAAATCTTGAAAATTTGATTGGGCCAAGAACATTTGGATTTGGACTTAATAGCATCCCAAACCCTAACCAAACCCCATTTAAACCCCAAATTGAAGCCCACTTGGTTAAGGCCCACGAATTTGGCCACCTTGGCAAAGCTTCTTGAAGAAGTTTCCTCTCCCACATGGCAGGCTATCCACTACCCTTGGCTGCACCCAATAGTGCCTTGATGTGAAGGAGAAATCCACCCCATCAACCTCCATACCTCACAGTTGCTGCAGGCAGTCCTTGCCCCTCACTATTCTCCTCTTTATGTCACATAGCCACCTCCAATCAACATTCAAGCCCATAACTTCCCCCTCCAGAAGTCTAAAGTCGTGCAATACACATTTCACTCCCTTTCATCACTTCTTCACCCCGTTCTTAGATAGAAATGCAAAAGAGCTCTCTCGGGCAAATTTTTGGATCTTTTTGCGTGGAGATGTTTGACCCTTTGTAAGTATTTTTGCAGGTTGAATCCTCATAAAAGTTGTTTGTTTTTTAGTTTAGTTTCTATGGATATCTTATTAGTCTCATTCCATGCTCATTGGTTTGGTCAAAAGTATTTTTAACCATAGAAAGGTCATTCTGGGAGTGAAACTGGAGAGTATGTTATGTTTTGAAATTTTTTACCAAGCTAATAGACATATCTTGGTCCAAAAATTTAATGGAGTGTTGTTAGAATTTGTTTATGGATTTTCATTGAGATTTTATTGCATGACTAAAGTTTTTAATGATAGATTTACATAGATCTAGAAACTTGAAAACTGGAAGTGGAAAAACAGTTTTTGTTTTAAGAAAGTTTGAATATTTCATGGTATAATCTTACTCCAAAGGCTTTGTTATTTTTATGTGATGATCATAAGCCTTTTATATACATGTTAAGATGTTATTTTGACGATATTTAGTATTATTTTTAAAGATATGATTTTTCTATGCAAGAGGATTTCTGTTAGGCCTAAGATTTGATGTTTTTGGGTTAGATCCCTGTTGTATTGAGTTTTAGCCATGTGATTTTAAGTTTGATGGCTGGACCTTCTTTATGACACATTTTTAAATCATGTGATATTTTAGTTTGAAGATTACATGTCTTTAAGCCATGGATCAAGAGATTGATCAAAATTAGTTGAGAGAAAAGTTTCTGTTTTTGGACTGAGTGTAAAACCAAAAACTCCAAGTGTTATTTTGGGATTTTGGTGACTTTTGTTTGATCATTTAAAGCGTGATTGATCTTAAGATGATGTTATGAATATGTTAGACGTAAGATTTGATTTTTTGGAATTCTTGGAGATGTTTTGAATAAGATCAAAACTTGTGATTCAATGGGTTGTTTTTAGTTAAAAAGGTTGGGTCTTTTTACTAAAAAGTTTTGTGTAGATGATTAGTAGGTTCTTGGTGGATGTTTTAAGTATGTTTTTTAAACTTAGGATAGGAAGATCTTTGTTGCAAAAATTTGGTTTGATCATGAGTTTTGAAATTTGAAAAAGTACGACAAAAATCAAGGGAAAAATACTATGGATGTTTTGGCCATACTGTGTTTTCTATAGTTGTGATTTGTTTTAAATTTTTCTGAGTTTATGACAAAATTTAAATGAGGAATGTAAATTTTAGAAATTTTTGGAGTTAGGATGTGAAAATCCTTAAGTTAGAGGTAAAATAGTTATTTTTCCACATGTAGTGGGTAAAATGGTAATTTTATTATAAGTTAGCTTGTTTTCATGCTTCTAATTATTAGTGATTAAATTTTTAATTTTTAAAATTACTATTTCCAGTTCTTCGTGTTTAGCGCTTTATTCTAGTAGAACACGACGATCGAAGTAAGTTAGCTCTTAACTTACTATCAGTTTATTATGTATGTGTAATGGGTAAGAAAACTACAGTTTATGTTCGTATGTTGTTATATATGTCATGCCATGCCATGTCGTTACATATTTAATTATTACACAATCTATTCTGTCACGTGTTGCTATAAGTTACAAGTATATCATGTTACGTTATGCCATCTGTTATATGTATACCATGTCACATAATATTTACTATTACATGTTATGACATATTATGAAATGTTGTCTATCACATGTTATGTCATGATACAAAATATTTTCTGCCAAGTACGTCATATCTTTCTATTTACGTTCATTTACGTCTTTGTACGGTCAAGTTATTGTTTAGTTCATGGTTATTGTTAAATCATGGTAACCCCATGAGATAAGAATAAGCAATCATGGTGACTCCATGAGATAATAATACGCTACCATGGTGATCCCATGAGATAAAAATACACTATCATGGTGACCCCATGAGATAAGAATACGCAATCATGGTAACCCCATGAGACAAGAATACACAATCATGTTAACCACATGAGATAAGAATACGCTATCATGGTGACCCCATGAGATAAGAATATACAATTATGATAATCCAATGATATAAGATTACGCAATCATGGCAACCCCATGGGATAAGACTACTCTATCATGGTGACCCAATGAGACAAGAATATGTTTCAAGTTTACGTTTATGTCATGTTATGCTCAGGTTCATGTTATTTTCAAGTTCACGTTCATGTTATGTATGTTCACATCCATGCTATGTTTCAAGTACATATTATGTTTCAAGCTCACGTTCATGTCAGGTTATGTTCACGTTTATGTTATATTCAAGTTCACGTTCATGCTATGTTTCAAGTTCACGTTTATGTTATGTTATGCTCAGGTTCATGTTATGTTCAAGTTCATGTTCATGTTATGAATGTTTACTTTCATATTATGTTTCAAGTTCATGTTTATGTTATGTTATGCTCAGGTTTATGTTATGTTAAAGTTCACGTTCATGTTATGTATATTTACATTCATACTATGTTTCAAGTCCATATTATGTTTCAATTTCATATTTATGTTATGTTATGCTTAGGTTCATGTTATGTTCAAGTTCATGTTCAAATTATGTATGTTCACGTTCATGCTATGTTGCTAGTCCATGTTATGTTTCAAGTTCACATACATGCCATGTTACGTCAAGCTAAGTTTCAGTTTCAGTTCAAGTTATGTCATTTATGACATGCTATGTGTCAAGTTATTCTATGTTTACTTACTACTTTGATTATGCATTCGTGTTTTTACTGCCATACATGCATCATTAACCTGTGTGAAAGTTTCCTGTTAACTTGCTGAGATTTGTAATCAAATCTCACCATGGTAGTCCCAACTACCATTCCCCCCGAATGGTAGGCGATGTGTTAGGATCAGAGTAGGAAGGAGACACTGGCAGACTGGAGGAGGTTGACTAGACGCAGTAGACACAACGCGGAGCTTGCAGCCTCCATAGTTAGGTCTTTGGATAGTATTCCGGCATCGTTTGTCGAGTTACATGAGTTACTCAACGAACTAGCCCAATAGTATATTTTGGCAATGTAATTATGGAGTCAGGTCTCCGTTGTTTTGAGATTACAGCCTTTTGAGACCCGTGCTGTAATCGTGGATGTTTATTTTATTAAGTATACATGGATTATGTTTTAACTATTTGTGATATTATAAGTTTGGTGCATAGTACTGCTCAAGAAAAAAAAAATTATCCGCTGTGAATATTGCATAATACTAGATGCATGTTAGGATCATTGTATCTTATATGTCATGAAATAGGGCAGGTAACCTTGTGTTGCATGTCCTGAAGCTTCGGATGTCCGTTCAATCCCGAGCAGAATCTGGGGGCGTCACATCAGAGAATATTAAATCTAAAGGACTAGTGTAAACTATATGCGAAGATTTAAAGGGAACCCTACGGCTTTTGCCCTGTTGACAAGAATTACAAACAACTAGTTGTTTATTTGAGGAGATAGGAAGTAAAGCAGTAGAGGCAAAATGCTTAACAGTCTTGTATGACGCATGGCCAAGACGAGAATGCTAGATATCCAAAGGAACACACTGAAAAAAGAGAGCTTGAAGAGATGAACGAGGTGATGGTGGACATGTGAGATGGAAAGGATATAGGCCAGCTTCAATTTTGCCTTGGAGTAGGAGTTTCTGTGTGCATTCGTCCTTCACAGAAAAATACCGAGCATGAAATTCAATGAAAACATTGTTGTCAGCTATGAACTGACTAATAGAAATAAGATTTTTCTTGATATGAGGCACATGTAAAACTGATTTTAATTTGAAATTAGAATAGGGTAGAAAGAGGTGTGTAGAACCAATATGCTTAATAGGCAAACCTGTGTCATCCTCGACTTGAATGGTGTCCATCCCATGGAATGGTTCCATGCCAAGATTCAAATTTTGGAAATCATTGTTGAGGTGATTTGTGGCTCCGGTGTTAGTGTGCCAATTACCAATTGAGATCACTTTGAGATTGAGGTTGAGCAATAAAGGCTTGCATGGTGGGTTGTGAACCTTGATAGGAGAGATTAAGGCGATAATAACACTGAACGGCGGTGTGGCCCGTTTTGCCACATAGTTGACAAACTGGACGGGAACCAGAAGGTTGAGAGTGAGAGCCACGTCCACATCCGTGATGACCACAACCACGACCATTTGGTGAGGAACGATGGTTGGGACCTCTCCCACAGCCACGATTTTGATCATTCCGAGTAGCCACGTTGGCTGAGCCAATGGAGATATCAAGTGCCACATTTTGCTGCTCAAGCTGAAGTTTAAAGTTTAAGTGATGAGCAAAGGCATCGTCTAGAGAAAACTGATCCACTCTGGTGGAGTTAGAGGCAACTATGGCATTGTAGGAGTTATCTAGCCCAGCCAACAGATAGGTGAGGATCTCAGAATCCCGTAGTGGTTCACCGATTGAAGCAAGAGTATCGGCATCACTTTTTACTTTTTGATAGTAATCCGACATTGACATATTGTCTTTCTTCAGAGTAGACAATTGAAGTCGGATTGTCAAGACACAGGCTCGAGCATGATTGGAATACATGCGCTCGAGGGCACACCATACCTCTCTAGAGGTCTCAAGTCCGACCATGTGTGTGATTATGGGCTCCGAAAGAGATGACATGAGAGCCCCAAGGATCACTTGATCCTGATTATACCATTGCAGGTATGCTAGATTAAGGGTTGGTGTAAGATCATCTTCTATAGGTCGGAGATGAGGAGGGCTAGAAATAGTGTCATCCACATAGCCGAAGAGCTATTGGCCACGTAGGTAAGGTAGAAATTTGGGCACACCAGAGAAGGTAATTATCTTTTGTAAGTTTGATAGTTGCCAAACTCTGCAGGTTGTGGGGTGTTGTTTGGGAGGAAGAGCTTGATGATACAAAGGAGGTGGTGGAGGCTATTGGAAAAAAATAAAAAAGGAAAGGAAAGAGACGTTTGTCTTAGAGTGGTTGTGATACCATAAAGAGAAATACAAAGAGGAAGAATTATGGGCAATCTCACTCAACAAAGAAGCCCGTGTCAATTGCTATTGTATTTATATGAGAAAGCTTTACATTATGTACATTGTGTATTACATGGAAGGAAACACATTTAAGGCTGGCTTGATTCAAGGGCTGATTATCTTCAACAAGCAGACATAGTGCGTACTGTAGAGATCCCCGCAAAGACATCAGGGTTGATGGTTGTACATAGTACGTATAGACATCTGCAGTGTTATCAGCTTGGATATGCATGAAAAGATGAGTAGCATTATTAAAAGGTTGGGTTGGGATCAGTAGCATTCATAATTAACTCACTCGGCATGCACTTGTTAGCTTGCTACATCATGCACTACGTGACACGTGTCTAGCTAGGGTGATGTACTTAAAGGAGATACTATCAAGTACTGAAGTCGACATCACAAGTGATCCAACATACCATATGTAAATGACAAAGAAAATACCAAAATGTGTAAGAAAAATTCAAACCGTTAAAAGTAATTTGACTAATTTGCATGCAAAATACATACGTTCGAATAAAATCCAAAAGCATTCAGACGCCCATTCTGCCCCCGTCAATACATGCAGCCACTAATTATAAGTTTTTTTTTTTTGAGATAAAACCCTTAATCCATTCCATTATAAAAATGATGAGATACAAGGAGGAGAATCCTCCATAGTTACAATAAGATCAGAAATGGTAAGAGCATCCTTTGCAAGTAAATGGGCTATAAGATTTCCATTTCTCCTAACATGAGAAACATCCCATTTAGCAAATGACATTAAATAAAACCTGGCTTCACTCCAGAACATGCTAGAGCTACTCAACACTTCTCTATCTTCAACCAATGCCTTTGTGACTTGCAAGGAGTCACCCTCGAGTATGATCTGTTGCAAACCAATCTCCATTTCCAATTTTACAGCTTGTAGAGCCCCATAAGATTCTGCTAGTAAAGGGTCAGGGAAAAGCTTCTTCCTATGCCTCAATGTTGCTATAATCTGACCTGAGCTGTCCCTAATTGCCACTCCAACACCAACCATGCCGTTCAGCTTGTCGATTGCCCCATCCCAATTAACCTTGAAACAATTCCCTGGTGGTGCTTGCCAGGAGTCACCTGTGGAGGAAGTTTGGTTGATGCTGCTACTCCATTCTATAGGCTGCTCTACCAGCATGTCTAACACTGATCTTGCCTCTCTTACTACGAGGTTTGGGTGGGAGAATTCCTGCTTAAAGATAAAAGAGTTCCTCCTCCACCAAATCTTCCTTGCTACCACCACAAACTCTTGAATTTCCTCTTTACTCAATACCATGGTTAATGAATCAAATAGTTGTATCATAGATGTTCGAGGGATGGAACATTTTTGTAGCCTTTTGGAACACTGACTCCACACATCCATGGCTGCTACACAACCCCATAATGCATGTTGGACAGTTTCCTCTTCTCTGCAGCAAATAAGGCATAGGGGGTCACTCACAATTTTCTTCTTAAACAGATTGGATTGAGTTGGGAGAGCCTCTTGGCATGCTCTCCATAGGAAGGTTTTATCCCTAGGTGTGACCTGCAACTTCCAGATCTTGTTCCAAACTTCCTTGAGGTCATTGCTGGTTGAGGCTTGGCCTTGGTTTGCCATCTCCCTAGCCTTTACCAAATGGTATGCACTCCTTACTGAAAAGGAGCCATCCTTAGTTCCATGCCATATAATTCTGTCCCTGGTATGCATAGCGCTAACAGGAGTTTCTAAGATCAATTTAGCTTCCCTCTCCTCGAAAGTATCTTGGATCAAATCTGTTTTCCACTCCTTAGTTACATGATCTATCAATTCAGCCACCTTTGCACTTCCCTCTAGATTCTTAACTGGACTGGTGACTTTTCTTGGATTAGTTTGGTCTAGCCATTTATCTTTCCAAACAAAGATTTCAGACCCTGTGCCCACCCTCCAAAAGGAACCAGCCTCTAGAACATGCCTGGCAGCCAACAAACTTCTCCATATGTATGAAGGTTTAGATCCCACCTTTGTTGTCTGAAATGTCAATGAGGGGAAGTATTTGGCCTTTAACACTCTAGCTGTTAGTGAGTTTGGATCTTGAACTACTCTCCAACATTGCTTAGAGAGCATAGCATAGATAAAGCATTCTAGGTCCCGAAATCCCAAGCCCCCTGCTGATTTTGCTTGTCCCATTCTCTTCCAAGAAATCCAGTGAATTTTATGCTCCTTATCTTGTTGGCCCCACCAGATGTTTTGAATGGCACTATTGATGGATTGAAGTAGAGTTTTTGGCAGCTTGAAAACACTCATAGTATAGGTAGGAAGAGATTGGAGAACTACTCTTATGAAGATTTCTTTCCCTGCCTGTGATAGTGTTCTGACTTTGTGATTGCTGAGTCTTGTTCTAATGTTATCCAAAATGCTTGTGAAGGAGCTTAGTCTATTTCTCCCCACCACCGAAGGTAAACCTAGATACTTTTCATATGTCATGGCTGACCTCATTCCCGCAATAGACAGAATATGTTCTTGAGTGGACCTTGCTGTGTTTTGACTGAACATTATAGAGGTTTTCTCTATGTTTAATCTTTGACCCGATGCCATCTCATATGTTTTGAGCAAGTGGAACAGCCTACCCCATTCAACTGCAGTTGCCTTGCAAAACAGAAGGCTATCATCTGCAAAGAAGAGGTGAGATATTCTAATCTGGCCTCTTGCAACAGGAACCCCATGCAGCATCCTACTTTCCTCTGCTTTGTGGATTAAATTGCTCAATGCTTCAGCACATATAATGAAAAGATAGGGTGATAAAGGGTCACCTTGTCTTAGGCCTCTAGTGGGAGAGAACTCAGGTTGAGGTACACCATTCACAAGAAGAGAATAGGAGACAGTTTCTAGACACTTCATCACCAATTCCACCCATTTGCTGCAAAAACCCAGCCTGTACAGGACAGCCCTTAGGAAACACCACTCCACCCTATCGTAGGCCTTGCTCATGTCTAACTTTAGAGCCATATATCCTTCTTTCCCTGTCATTCGGCATTTCATTGTGTGCAAAGCCTCAAAGGCAACAATTACATTATCAGTAATTAATCTATTTGGAATGAATGCAGATTGTGAAGGAGATATAATACAATGCAGCACCTTTTTTAGTCGATTTGCTATGACTTTAGAAATGAGTTTATAGAGTACATTACAGAGGGATATTGGCCTGAAATCTGTTACTTTTGAGGGAGTTTTCTTCTTTGGAATGAGGGCTATGAAGGTGCTGTTGATGCTCCCCATGCTGCCATTAGAGTTAAGGATGTTCAAAACTGCTTCACACACTTGAGGTCCCACTACTGCCCAATGTTTTTGATAGAAAATTGCAGGAAAGCCATCTGGTCCTGGGGAGCTTAATCCATTCATGTGGAAGAGAGCATCTTCAACCTCTTGATTTGAGTAAGGTTTGGTTAGCATCTGGTTCTGTTCTTCACTCACTCGGGATTCTAGTGTTGCAGTACATGTTGTTGGGCAGCTGGGGTTGGAAGAGGTGAAGAGTTCTGTAAAATGTTCCTGGAATAGCATGTTGATACCCTCCCTCGAGGTAATTTCTTGTTCATTAGTGTCCACAAGCTTCTTGATCCCATTTGTTTTCCTTCTTTGTGTTGCACACTGGTGAAAGAACTTTGTGTTCCTGTCTCCTTCCCTCAGCCATTTCTGCTTAGCCCTCTGTTTCCACTTGATGTTTTCAGCCTCCAGTATTTTGTCAACCCTTTGCTGAGCTTGTTTGATTGCCTCATTTAACTGCCCCGTGTTCCTGTCTTGGAGTTTAGAGAGTTGATCCATTTGTTCATTGATCTCTCTTTTAAAATTGCCTTGTTGCTGCTTACTCCACTGGGTCAGTTTCTGCTGGCATATCTTAAGGCCCTCAATAGCATGTTGTGCTTTGTTTGCTGCTACTCGAGGCATACTCCATGCTTCCTCCACTGTTTTAAAGCACTCCTCCTTTAGAGTCCAGCTTGCCTCATATCTGAAAGGCTTTTGATGTCGATGGGAGCCAAGTCTCAGCTGTTCCATTTCTATCCATAAGGGACTGTGATCAGAACTGATGGCTGGCAAGGTATTGACTCTCGATTCATTAAATAGCCTTGCCCAAGCAGTGTTACAGAAGGCTCTATCTAATCTCTCTTTGGTGAAGGCTGCACCATGTCTCCCATTTGACCAAGTGAATTTCCTGCCATAGTATCCCATATCATTGAGCCCACACCTGTCCACAGCCTCTCTAAAAGCTTCCATTTGGTTGTAAGGCCTTAAGGGACCCCCACATTTTTCATCATACCTCAGGATTTCGTTAAAATCACCTACACAAAGCCAACCCGTTGTGACTGTAGGTGTAAGAGCCTGTAAGAGTTGCCAACTTTCATGTCTCTTTGCTGTGATTGGGTTACCATAAAAACCAGTGAGGATCCACGAACCACCTTCTCTCATTTCCTTAACCCTCAATGAGATGTGATGTTGTGTGTAGGACAAAACTTCAGCTTCTGTTTCTTCTTTCCAGAGAAAAGCCATGCCTCCACTTGATCCTTTCGAGTTCACCACAAAACTGTTTCCAAAGTTCAGCTTCCTTTTAATGGTTTCTACCTTAAGTCTGTTGCACTTTGTTTCCATTAAGAAAACAAAGTTTGGGGCCTTATTTTGCACCATGAGATGCAAATTATTCACTGTCCGAGGGTTCCCAAGCCCTCGGCAGTTCCAACTTAGGCAACTCATAGCAAAGGGTGGGGCTGTGCCACAGCCTCCACCATCATATATCACCAATCACATAAAGTTTGTTCTTGGAGTATAGAATCAAAGATAGAAGATATGGAATTAAAGTCAAAATATGAAAAGGGCAAATTAGAGAATGAACATTGACAGTTATTTCTGTTATTAGTCATCTCTATTATTCACTTCTCATATCTGAATAAATACATGTAAAAGCACATGGTATCAGTTTAATACATTCTGCAAATCCTTCTTTTCTAGAACTTGATCTTTCTATTTTCTGCACTACATGAATATTTTTTCAAGATCTTGTAGTGACTCTTGATATACGATCTGTCTACCCTTTCCAGAATCTACAAATCTATGTATTCTTTGTAATTCTTGAAATGGCCTCTAAAAGTTCTGCCAATTCTGCAAGATCTGTGAACCACAATCCATCATATGACTCTTCCAGTCCCTACTACCTTCATCCCAATGATAATCCACGTGCCCTTCTAGTCTCAGAGATATTCAATGGAGACAATTATGTTGCTTGGAGTCGATCCATTGTTATAGCATTGACAGTCAAGAATAAAGTTGCATTTGTTGATGGTTCTATCAACCCACCTTCTACCACTCAAATCATTGCACACACAGCTTGGTTGCGTGCAAACAATTTAGTACTTTCTTGGTAGATCAATTCCATTTCCAAGGAAATTAGAAATAGTCTATTGTATGTTGCCTCAGCCTTGGACCTTTGGAATGAATTAAAGACTCGGTATTTGAGAAGTGATGGACCTAGAGTCTTTCATCTTGAGAAATCTTTAAGTTGCATTAATCAAGGTTCTTCCTCAATCACAGAATATTTCAGTGCTTTCAAAAC
>QEOT01005015.1:23634-35470 GCA_003123785.1 Pterocarya stenoptera
CCCCCCCCCCCCAAAAGAAAAAACTCCTCACAATTTTTCCCTCCCCCATGCCCACTTCTCAATCCATCAGTTTCTCAAACCGAAAACAACCCCACCAAGATCTCCATTTTCCCCACATCCACGCAGTTTTAAACTTGATCTTTTCCTCCCGTTACTCAAATCCCTCTTGCCATTACCCTTCTTTCTTTTTCTTTTTCTTTTTTTCCTTTCCTCTCTTCATTGCAGTTAGTAATCCGCTCGCACAAAGCCCTTCATTGCAGAGAATCATTAGCCTCCCTCCCTGTTGCGCACCATCACCACAAAGGCGCCATCATAAGTGGCCCTCATTGACGCCCCCAAGACAAAACGCCCTTGTTTTACTGCACCCGAAACAGAGCTTCCTCCAACGCCTTGACAGAGAAGCCAGCAAGCCCCCAGTGCCTATGCACCATCCCAGCAACCATGCCCAACCTCGTGCCACCGTGAGCTGTCGTCACACAGTATCTCCACCCTTCCCGGATGTTCCCTTGGTAAAACTCTCTCTCTCTCTCTATACACAGAACACCCTCTCTCCCTCTCTTCTCTCTCTCTCCACCATGATCGAGTGACAGTTTTCTCGCCATCTTCCTCTCTCAGTGCTCCGCCTCCAAGTTCGCCGAAGAATTCATCTCGGCTGTCCATCTCCGTCGACGTCCAACTCTGAGTCCCTGTTGCAGTTGATCCAGCATTCTCTCGGTGAGCAATTGGTTTTTATGTACGTATGTTCTGGTTCTTTTCTGTTTCAGAAACTTTGTTGGTAAATCTTTTTTTTAACTTCCCAATTTTTTTCCTAAAACATTCATTCAGGTGAGTTTTATATTTATAAGTATAGTGCTCATTTTATCAGAGTTTTAAACTTTTATTTTTTTGAATATATAGCTTATAGAGCAAATAAATATAGAGCTGAATTATATTTGTAATAATATAAATTTTTTGAAGTGAACAGTTAGTACAAATATTTATTTTGAATCCTTTTAAAAGAATATCTTTGATTTAAACAAAATTATGATTTTCTACTTATAATGATTTTGATATAATTATGTTATTAAGTTGTATATTTTATAGTTAGATCTCGATAGCAAATGAGTTAGAATTTAATACTTTGGTCAAAGATTAAATGGATGTTGATGAATTATGGGAAATTATGAGATTTTAGGGTTATGAGAAGTTTAGGTGTTGAGGAATTAAAATAGGATATTTCAATATCTCAGGTTTACATATTGAAATTCATGTTCCATTGAAAATTATAGAGGTTACATGACTATTTTTTTTTTATAGGTGACAAGTATTATTTGTTCGACATTGTTGAGGAAATATTCGAAAGACTGAGAAATCCAGGTAAGCGGGGTTCATATACTAGTTTTGCATAAAAAAAAATGAAATGAGGTTGACTTTGAAAATAAACATGTTTGTTTTTTAAAAGAAATATGAAAACGACCTCAGATGTTTATTCTGCATATGCATAAATTCTATATAAGAGAAAGTATTTTCTATCATGACTGATGTAGACATAAGCTAATTTTGTGCATTTTATTTTAGAACTATGCAAAAAGAGCGAATATGAAAATCTTAAAGTTTTTACTGTGAAGAAATGAAGATGTTTTGATTCTATTTATTTCGAACATGTGAAATGATCTTAAGATGTTCAATACTTGTTTTGATATGATATGGCATCTAAAAACCTTGGCATGAATTTCTGATTCTGTATCTGAATATGATCTGGTTTTGATGATGTTCTGTTCTGTATCTGTTAAGGCCCAGCCACGGGTATAACGGTGGTTTATAACCTTACCACGAGGGTGAAACATGGGATACGGCCCAGCCACAGGTATAATGGCGGTTTATAACCCTACCACAGGGGTGAAACATGGCATACGGCCCAACTACGGGTATAATGGTAGTTTATAACCCTACCACGAGGGTGACACATGGTATACAGCCCAGCCACGGGTATAATAGTGGTTTATAACCCTACCACGGGGGTTAAACATGATATTTGTCTCGATGAAATGCTCCGATATGATATGATAATGATGCCTCAGTTTATGATATGCCGAAGGATTTTTGAATAAGAAAGTTTTCTGAAAGTTTCGCTCTGATGTTTTGGTAATAAGTTTTGTTTAAGCATTCTGAAAGAAAATATATTGTTTCTGCATTTCTGAAAGTAAATGTTTTGTTCTGCATGCCGAACTTTGTAAATGCTCATGTTTGGATGCTAGTATAAGTTCTCTGCTTATTGAGTTGTTGATAACTCACTCCTTATCTCCACAATATTTTTCAAATGATTTTGAATATTTCAGTTGGGGATCAAGATCTTGAAGCTTTGGGTGAGATGATTTAAGAGTAGTGGATTAAGTATGGAAAGTTTTTTATGAGTATTGGCGATTTTTTATTAAGAAATTTAATTTCTTTATGATATTGGGAATTTGAGTGTTAGTGACAGGAAGTAACTCTTCGACCTCGGCGGGACCGGGGCATTACAACAAATCCTCATACTCATTCCTTTTTGTTTCCTGCCTTAGAAGATTCATATAGTGCAAATTGCTCTTCAAAAATCCCATTTGTTAATTCTAACCAAAGTGAATTATCAATTCTGCCTATTAATGACTATATGCCAAACATTGATCCAAATATCTCCATGAGTCATGATCAGTCCAATAATAGCCCAAACAGAAGAAAATCCTCTCGAGTTAGACAAAAACCTAGTTTCTTGCAAGATTACTATTGCAGCAATGTTTCTTCAAATGCAACTCCACTTACTTCTTCTAATGATGGTTCTAAAGGTAAATCTTATCCTATCTCATCCTTCTTATCTTCTAGTAGACTATCTCATTCTCATAGAGCCTTTCTTGCTTCAATTTCAAACTGTCCAGAACCTAAATCTTATAAAAAGGCTGCACAATTTCCTGAATGGCAAAAAGCTATGAAAAATGAACTTGAGGCTTTAGAGTTAAACAAAACTTGGAACCATGTTACTCTACCTAAAAATAAACAGACTATTGGTTGTAAATGGGTATTTAGAGTCAAATATAAAGCTGATGGAAGCATAGAAAGGCACAAGGCCAGATTAGTGGCAAAGGGCTATAATCAATAAAAGGGTTTGGATTTTTTTGACACTTTTTCTCCTATGGCAAAAGTGACTTCTATTAGACTATTACTTGTTGTGGCTGCAATTAAGAACTGGCATCTTCATCATTTAGATGTAAACAATTCATTATTGCATGGTGATTTACAAGAAGAAGTTTACATAGAACTACCCCCTAGAATATTGCCTAATGCAGAAAATAAGGTTTGTAGACTTTTGAAAAACCTTTATGGTCTCAAGCAGGCATATCGAAAATGGTATGAAAAACTGTCCATTGCCCTCATTAGTTATGGTTTTACTCAAGGGAATTCTGATTGCTCTCTTTTTATAAAGAAATCTACAACATCATTTATGGCATTGTTGGTATATGTTGATGATGTGTTGCTGGCCAGTGATAGCTTACAGGTGATTCAACTCTTAAAAGAGTTTCTACAGGATCAATTTACTATAAAAGATTTGGGGCCACTAAAATATTTCCTTGGCTTGGAAATAGCAAGATCCAAAGTAGGTATTTCCCTCTGCCAAAGGAAATGTGCATTGGATATTCTTCAAGACACGAGAACAATTGGTGTAAAGCCTGCTGCATTTCCAATGGAGACCAATTTAAAGCTGACAGCCACTGATTCCAGTTTGTATGAAGATCTATCAACCTACAGAAGACTCATTGGAAGATTATTATACTTAACACTTACAAGACCAGACTTGGCATATTCAGTCCAAGTCCTAAGCCAATTCCTTGCTAAGCCTGTTGTGAGTCATCATCAAGCAGCAGTTAGAGTATTAAGATACTTGAAAGCCACTCCAGGTCAGGGATTGTTCTTCTCGGCATCATCAGAATTACAACTCAAGGCATTCTCAGATAGTGATTGGGCAGGGTGCATTAATACAAGGAGAAGTATTACAGGATTTGCAATGTTTCTTGGAAATTAATTAATCTCATGGAAGTCCAAAAAGCAAGTAACTATCAGTCGATCCTTTGCTGAAGCAGAATATCGAGCACTTGCAGCTACAACATGTGAAGTCCAATGGTTGGCTTATGCACTGCAGGATTTACAAATTCACTATTCCCAGCCAACATTGATGTATATTGATAGCAAGTCTGCAATGTCCATAGCCACCAACCCAGTCCAGCATGAAAGAACCAAACACATCCAAATTGACTGTCATTTAGTTCGTGAAAGGCTACAGCAAAACCTCATCAAGTTATTCTACATTCCATCTCGACTACAGCTGGCAAACATCCTTACAAAACCACTTGGTTCTTTACCTTTTCACCATACTCTCCACAAGATGAACATCCTAAATATTCATGCTCATCTTAGGGGGGGTCTTGGAGTATAGAATCAAAGATAGAAGATATGGAATTAAAGTCAAAATATGAAAAGGGCATATTAGAGAATGAACATTGACAGTTATTTCTGTCATTTGTCATCTCTATTATTCACTTCTCATATCTGTATAAATACATGTAAAAGCACTTGTATCAGTATTCAATTTTCAGAAGTTTTAATGCAAGACATGTAAAAGCACTTCTCATATATATGTTTGTGATCATAAACATATATAGGTACATTTAGCTAGTAAACTATCTATCACGTCTAACGTCAGTTTTATTCATTAAATAAACTATATACGCTCATTCTCTATTTTCACCCGTAACATTCAATATCGCTAGAAAACACTTTATAAAGTAGTACTCGTGGAACCACCTTGGACAGCCTGCTGCCTATTATGTGCTCTGCGGAGCACTTCCCTCAGGTCCTTGGCCATTACATCAAAGCCATCAACTTCCGTATGTGTCTTAAGAGTTATTTTAGAGATTGGGAGGTTGGATAGGCCGTGTGGGGAGGAGTCTTCGAGTGTTTTTACACCCCAATTTAGAATTTCGTTAACTTCATCCAAATCACCATGATCTTTGTGAATACACTCGAGTACGGTTCCGGATCCCTCGCCATTGATGGTCCTTCTGATCAGTTTCAACACGATGCCGGACGTGATGAAGACCATCCGATCGATTGGTTCTCCCTCCCGGAAAATGTAGCTGCCCTCCTTATAGTACACTGGCCTCAGCCTCTTGAGGATCAAGTTCAAGAGTGTATCATTTTGTTCAAGCATTGGGACCTACGTACAAAAAATCCAAAGAAAAGGAATAGCAATTCCTAGTTATTACAGAACTGATCAATTTTGACGTCAAGACTCAAGGCCGATCACCTACGAAGGGAAAAGAAAAATCCTCTGTATTTGTTTTCATGTTATGTTTTCACATTGCACCAAATGAAGAATTAAAACAAATAAAACTCTCAACGAAGGGAAAAAAAATTAACGACACAACACGAGAGAGGGATCACTCACTTCCTTCAGCCGGGGTAAGCAGAGATGAACCTTAACCTGCTTCTTAATATTCTGATCAAGCCAATCTATCGGTAGAGTATTCTCCATATCAACTTCTTTCCCTTGTTCTTCAATAATGCTGAAGTAGGCATTGATGTTATCTTTAATTTCCTGAGTGAGCTCGTTTCTGTTCATCCAACTACGTGTTTTTCTTTCAATGATCTTGTAGAGTGTTTTTTGTTTCTGCTCATCCAGGTGATGCAGCAGTCCTTCTGTTGACTTCTCCTCCTGCATATACATCTGCACCAAAACAAATTAAGTTCATCAAATCTTATTGATACGTTAATAGTTTACCCAAAAGCTTAATTGATAGAAATTAAAATAAAAAATATATTCAATACATGACATTCTAAAACCTTAATATGTAATCCACACTTTTATAGTAATTAGTTAGTGATAGATCTACAATACAAAAAATGATTATTTGTGATGAGTTATACACGACGAGAAGGACTACTACTTGCTATGAGATTGACTGATCATTTTAGTACGTAGGAAATTGTCATTTTCAAAACAATTAAATAACATGGTTACACCCTCCTCTCCTTCTCTTCATTTCCGCGTTGTATCTACACTTTCAAGTTAGTGTTTTTTTCCTCCTCTCTCCATTGGTTCGGTTTTGGCTAGATCTGCTGCAATCCAGCCGCCATCCGCCTACACGCGCCTCACCACCCCATCCTACAACCGTCGATCTACTGGTATGGCGCGGAGTTGCACCAAAAAGGTCTGCACGTGGCCCTCACGCGCAGCTTGTTTTCGCGCGTATTTCCCATGCATCGCTGCACAACGACGCTTCCGACGGCTACATGCGCCATACCAGCAGTTTCGTCTCGCCGAGATCTTCCATGTCTGGGCCACCCAACCTCCATCCCACCGGTGCGTGGCTACCACACGCCATCACAGGCTCGCAGAAATACGGATGATCGGCATATCAATCCACTCGATGCCGATTTTTTCCATATATTATCGCTTTCCCTAATCCGTGATCTCGATGAAAGGACTGAGGATCTCTCCAAAAATCATCTCAAGACAACAATCAACAATGCACCCGCCACTCCCACTGCTTTCAGCGGAGGTTCCACCGCTACCGGCAGTGATTCCATTGTTCGCAATTTTTTGTAAACAGCTTATTTCCGTCTTTTAAGACGACGTCCTCTTTGTAGGACATGAGTGACAATCAAGAAATTGGTCATAAAAATTCACTTTTTTTCTTTTTTACCCACCACTTTGCACTACTGTTATTGTTTTGAGGTGTTTGTTGGGGAACCCCACCCCCTCCTCTTGTATCATCTTTTCTAATGAAATATACTTTGGCCTCGTTTGTTTTCAGAGATAAGATGAGATGAGATTAGATAAGATTAAAGTTGAAAAGTTGATTAAAATATTGTTAGAATATATTTTTTAATATTATATTTGTTTTGAGATTTGAAAAAGTTGAATTGTTTATTTTATTTTTGTATGGAGATTTGAGAAAGTTATAATGATGAGATGAGAGATTTTCAAAGTTTTCAAAATTTTGGATTTTGGTCTTGAAAACAAACAAGGCCTAAAATTGCTTGCTTAGGAAAAAAAAAAAACTTGGTTACAAAAACATATTTTTCTTGTAGAATGAAGTAGAAAAACTATAAATTATCATAAGTATATATAAACAAAATTTACTCTTTAATGACTTTGATCGTGCAGATATAATTAATTAATCTAGTGAACTGAAGTCCATATATATCATGCATGTACGTACGTACTTATGAAGTAACACTAGTAAAGAATATTATAGATCTAACACAAAATAAATATATATATAGATTTAAAATTTTAAATCATATATATATATAAATTGATGATGAATTCTGAAAAAAAAAATTATCGTTAAAGTAGAAATATTAAACAAAAAAGTAAAATAATTAAGTTGAGAAACTTAAGACATTGAGCACCAACCTGCAAATTACCGATGAAATACAAAAACAGTAGCATGCCAGAGATGGAAATGACAACTGCGAATAAGGTTTCCGAGGATCGGGCACTTGTTTGAAGGTTTTGACCAAAAGAACTACAAAAATTGGAGCAACTATAATCAGAAACCAAGGTCACCGACAAGACAAGATCAAACAAAGACCATATATATAAATATATATATATATAATGCAAACAATGACAGTTGTCTAAAATACATGTTTAATTTGCAATTGGGATAGAATTATTGTGTATCTATGTATTATATAAATATGTGTCTAATTTGCACGTGCGCGTTTTGCATGTATATGTACCTATGCATTGGAACCACGCACATAATTGTAAATAAATATAAAAAGAAAAAATAGGTTCAATAATCTTTTTAATTATTATCATTTCATTATTTTTTATACGAAATCAAATAATAATATAATAATAATTGATTATTTTTCACTTTAAAATATTAATTCGAATTAGCCCTATCATCAATGTACCCATTCTCCTTTGAAAGGTCCAAATTCATGTCCCTAACCATTTTAAAAAACACAGTATATATAATCCGACTAAATCAAAAATAGAAAAGAGAGACCCAAAAGAAACTAGTTAGAGGGGATAAAATATCTCAGACCTATAATAGATTATAGACTCAATCCAATGGGAGGGTCTCTTCAGGAAGGAGGAAAGAAAGAAGGAAGGTGGAGTCAAAAAGCTGGAGAAAAAAAATGATATCTAGAGGAAAAATGGAGGTGTGATGTAAAGAAGAGAAGATGAAGATGGGACATAAAGCAAGAGAGGGGCAGACTTCAACTTTCTAAGAGGGACTTCGACTTCTCATTCAGCTTCTTTAACCTCACGACAAGGACTCCAGCGACGAGATCTCCACTAGAAGATAAAGCTCTGATCTCCATTGTACAGCGAGGATGAGAGACCATGAGAGACTGTAAAATAATCATATTATAGTGGATTCTCCCCTCCCCAAAACCCCTGTGGACGTAGGCATTACACTGAACCATGTAAATTTGTATGTCCCTGCCTCTTTATTTTCTCTGCATTTATTTACTACTCACTTCATAGATGCATGCACTGACACCGTACAATTGCATCGAACCACCGTCCGGGGCTCTATACAATACCGATTGAGGCCCAAATAGTCTCAGCGGGCCAGGAATGAGTGTTTCTCCTCTTCCAGCATGTTACACTATTTTTTGTCGTTAACATTTGGCATCATCTGTGGGATCTATGGTTTACTTTCTATATTGGAAGCGGGAGAATGATGATTTTTTGGAGTAGTAAATAATTTCCGAAGGAGAATATAAAATTTTCCCTGATAGTCGGATAAATATAAGCCTTCCGAAAATGACATGCAAGTCTAGTCTTACGAACTGCTCGACCTCCCTCACTTCTACGAGGGTCAACGAGGTGAATCCAATCTTACGCACTGCTCGACCTCTACCAGGACAACATGGCAAGTCTAGACTTACTGTTGGGACCCCATCAAAAATCGCCCTAAGACAAGGTCCTAGGCATGCATGGACAACAAAGATCGGGCCACTTCTAGGATCAAGGCTAGCCAAGGCCAAGACATATCACGGGCCACATTGGCCATGCAAGACCATATCATTTATTTATCTTTATTTATTTAATTTAATTATATTTCAATGGACCTATTGGGGGTTTCCACTTTGTAATCTCTATAAATAGGACCCTTAGGCATTTCATTTTACATCTTTTGACAATTTGGTAAATCTCTAAGTGGGTGGATTATTGTTCTTGAGATCACTTTTCGGTGCTTAGCACTTGGGTTACTTGGGTGAAATTCGTGAATCCCTAGTAGAGGATCATCTCCTTGAAATTCGTGAAAAGGAGGTGATTCAATTTATCTTATTTCATCATTGTGCAATTCGTGAATCAATGGTGATTTACCTATCTATCTTATGAGTATTTCTTTGTTCCATTCAATTATCCATCTAGTATCTATGTTTTCCATTCTATATTTAAAAATCTAAAAATACATTGTTCTTATCTTTTCTAGTTGTTCTTATATTTTCCATCTTATTCATCTTTACTTTCTTGCAAATCAAAGACATCCTAAACCTCAATCTTAGTATTCTTTGATTTCTCAAACTATTCATATAAATCATAAAGAGAGTCTTCATATTCATTTGTCAAGTCCATTCATCCATTGTTCATACATTGTCTTGCATCCTTCTATCTCACAAACGCAACCATTCATCCATTTGATCTTTCTCACTCACATATTTTGGCCTAAATATTGTTTGCCCTACTTTCCATATTCATCAATTCCATAAGACCTAGCCTCCATCATCTCCATAACCCTAGCCGAAACACTATAAGCTCCACTTTCCAAAAATAGCCTTCCCTCATCCACACTTGACCTAGCCGAAACTTCCCTTGTCCACCTATCTTTCCATAATTGCCACTTACCATAATTAGCCTCAACCATACACATTAATCCTAGCCGAAACCCTTGTCTTCCACAAACCCTAGCCATCCCTCAAGAGTTCCACTTGGCAACTTCCTTAACTTTAGGAAAATTGACTCATTCTACTCAATTCCACAAATCCTACCAATCCCAAAACCATCTCCTAAACTTGAGGAATCCTAACCCTAGCCACCCTTCATTCAACTTAACCCTAGACTCCCACAAGGTAATTCCTACCACTTAGGAATTCTTATCCCGTCTTCCAAATAATCCAAATTCGAAATTCATCCTTTGGCCTAGTCAAACTCCCAACTCTCAACAATTCCCATGCATCTTACCATTTAGAATCAACCTTAGCCACCTTACCCATCATCCCAAGCCTATCCTACACATCCATATGCCTTGATTTAAGGAATTGCCATCCCATTGTCAATCCATTAAATCTCTCCATCTCTACAATCACTCAACTTCCCTAGAATCACTCCATCCCTAAAATCAATCCCTCTCCTAGAATCTCTCAAGTCAACCAATGACTTCTAACCTCTTACCATATCCAAATCACATCTTCCATATCCAATCCCACAAATCTCTCATTCCTTAGAATCACTCAAGTCAATCAAAGACTATCTCACCTTACCTTAACCAATTCCTAAACTCATGGAACCCTAGACTCATTCAAACACCATCTATCTTCATCTTTCCTACCTAAACCTAATTCCTATCTTTCCCGAATAGAATCCATCAATCTAGGAGTCCTAGCCCCATTCATCTACATTCCTTCCAAATCATAAACTATTCTTCCATCATCCAACCCTAAACCTAAATCCCAAAGTGACACCTACCCATATTTGATCCTACAATCAAGGGATCACAATAACCACTCCTATATTCGGCCAACCCTAGCCACCAAACCCTAATCCCACTCATCCACATCTCTTCCAAACCCTAGCAACTCATCCTACACTCCAACTCTTCCAATCTCGAAATTCCTCTTAGCTACCATCAAAACCCTAGCCTATCTTCACCATACCAACCCTAATCATCATCCAAGTTGTCCCAGCATCAAGGGCAACCTTCAAACCATTCCACATTGCACCAAACACACCAAAACCATCACTTAAATCACCCGAACTCATCATTATTATCATCACATCCATCACTAAACACCATATATTCATCAATCTAGGAACCCACCATTACCACCATACGTGCAAGGCCAAGCAAGTTGGCAAAGTGCTACTCGGTCACCATCTTCACCAAGGCAAGCTTGCGGACTTAGTGTTTAGGGACAAGACCGGGGTCCCTAACACTTACGCACTACTCGACCTCCACTAGGACAACGAAGCGCCAGTCTTACACATTGCTCGACCTCTGCTAGGACAACGAAGCGAGTCCAGTCATACGCATTGCTCAACCTCCGCCAAGACAACAAGGCGAGTTTGATCTTAAGCACTACTTGACCCCCCTCACTGTTACGAGGGTCAACGAGGTAAGTCTAGTCTTACTCACTATTTTGCATCCCTCACCACAACATGGTGAGTCCAGGCTTACGAATTGCTCGACCTCTGTCAGGCCAAAGAAGAGGGTCTAGTCTTTTAGCTACCCGACTTATCACCATTTTCATAACAAGTAAACAGGCGGGAAAGGTCAAGGACAGCCGGGCCTCCTAGGAGCCCAAATTAGTGGACAAGTCACTTGACTACCCAACAACACATGCATAAAAGCCAAGCTCTGCGCTCGCACCTTACGCGATTGAGTACATCTCCCGCTGTAACCTAGCTACGCGCTTAGATTTTATGCAGCCGAGCCCATCTCCCGCCAAAGTTGAGCTTTGCACTCACACCTTACGCGGCAAAGCCAACCTCCCACCTAACCTCACGATTGGAAACCTTTATTGCTTAACGCAAGCGGAATGAACAACCAGAGACACTTTCTAAGGCTTTTTTTTT
>QEOT01005015.1:44150-108697 GCA_003123785.1 Pterocarya stenoptera
AAGTGCACTTTTATAATAAGACCAACAGTGTTAAATTATGTTATGATCCTGGAGGTTAAATATTTAACCAAATTAGTATCCAATAATACTATGACTTTTAGATCAATGGTTGAGTCTTTAACAATTAGTATCAAAGCAGGAACCACGTCACACGTCAACAGTTCAAGTCACGAAGGAGGTGACCTATAGGCTGGATTAGAATACTTTGGTACTATTTATGGGTTAGTGCAAAGTTATTGAATACTAATAGATGAGTGAAGGGCTACCACCGGGTCAATGTCGATAGAGTAGGCCGTCGTGAATTTCGAATTCAGAAGCGTGATGGAATGTTATGTGCCTGAAGGTTAAATGTTTAATCAAATTAGTATCTATTAACATAGACTCTACTGCTGCCTCAACAAACCTCACTGCAGAGAAGCCAAGTGCTACTGCAGGGGAACCGTAGACATTTTTCCTTTCATTCTTTGTCTCAAGTTGTAACCGTACAGCCCCAGCAAATCTAATCCATGGTCGTTTCTTCTCCCCTTCCCTCACCTCCCTCTACACCCATGCCTTCCTTCTCCCATCTCATCACCACTAAACTCACTACCGATAATTATCCCTTATGGAAAGTCCAAATTTCTGCCTACCTTCGTTGCCAAGACTTATATCAGTATGTTGATGGCACTCTTGCCATTCTGCCAGTATATCTCCCAGATTCTACTGAACCAAATCCAGCATACTCCTCCTGGAGGCGTATTGATCAATCTGTTATGAGCATCCTTTTCTCTTCCCTTTCCGAGTCAGTCGTTGGCCATGTCTTCTCCTCAAAAACTTCCTGTGAGCTTTGGTGTTCCCTTGCCTCCCTCTTTACTTCTCACTCTCAAGCCAAACAATTTCAAGTTCGTTTTCAATTAGCCAATCTTACCATAGGAGATCAAAATATTATNCTTACGCGGCAAAGCCAACCTCCCACCTAACCTCACGATTGGAAACCTTTATTGCTTAACGCAAGCGGAATGAACAACCAGAGACACTTTCTAAGGCTTTTTTTTTTCTATGGATTACTACTGACTTCTACATCTCTTTTGCATATTTTATCTTGTCTCAAGGCCTTCTTTTGGAGCGAATTGACCTTAAGAATCGCGGGCAACTGGAGGAGATAAAATATCACAGGCCCATAATGGGTTCTAGGCCCAGCCCAAGCAAGAGGATCTCTTCAAGAGGAAAGAAACAAAGAAGGAAGGAGGGGGCAAAAAACTGAGGAAGGAAAAGGGTGTCAGGAGGAAAAGTTGAGATGTGTTGTAAAGAAGAGAAGATACATAAAGCAAGAGAGTGGCAGAGGATAAAGGGGTAGACTTCAACTTTCTCAAAGGGGACCTCGACTTCTCCTTCAGCTTCTTCAACCTCACGACAAGGACTCCAAAGACAAGATCTCCACCAGAAGATAGAGCTCCAATCTCTATTGTACAGCGAGGATTAGAGACCATGAGTGACTGTAAAACAATCATATTATAGTGGATTCTCCCCTCACCAAAACCCTCATGGACGTAGGCATTATGCCGAACCACGTAAATATGCGTGTCCCTATCTCTTTATTTTCTCTGTATTTATTTATTGCTCACTACTATGGATGCACACACAGACACCATACAGCCGCACCGGACCCCACCGAGGGCTCNCTATGATTCTTTTGTCACGTCAGTAACAACACGAGCTGAGCCAATCTCATCCAATGAGCTATATCAGTTACTACTGGTACATGAAAGTCGCCTTGCTCACAGTGCATGCACACCCCTTTCTGTTGAACCATCTGCTCATTTCACCAATACAAGCGGACGTGGTCGTAATCAGACTCATAGTGGGCATGGTCGTCATGGCAGCGGAAGGTCTGGTTTTCCTTCACATGGTGATCGTGTCTTCTCACCAGTAGTGCCGAATACATCAGCACCAACACAACGCCCAACCTGTCAAGTTTGTGGAAAGGCAGGACATGTGGCCCTACAATGCTTCCACCGTTTTGATCATAGCTATCAATTTGCAGCGCCCACTTCCTTCTCTGCTAATTACACTACACCAAGCAACCACATGGAATCCACCTGGTATCCTGATTCAGACGCAACCCACCATATCACACAAGATTTCAACAATTTGAACCTTTCTTCAGAACCTTACTGTGGCAATGATCAAGTTCAAGTAGGGGACAGATCAGGTCTTCCAATACAAAACACGAGTGCCTTTTCCTTATCTTCTAGATCCTCTTCCTTCTTACTTCAAAATTTACTTTACGTTCCTAACATAACCAAGAATTTTATCTGTCTCCAAATTCTGTAGTGATAATTCCTGCTATTTTGAATTTCATGCGTCTTTTTTCTCTGTGAAGGACATTTCGACGGGGTAGACCCTCCTCACCAAACCACTCCATGACGGGCTCTAAGTTTTTCCATCTGTGAAGCCCTCTTCCTCCATCTCTTCTTCTTCTTCTCCGTCAACTCATCTAGGCGAGAAAACTTCCTGGTCTCAATGGCACCGCAGGCTCAGTCATCCTCAATCTTCCACGTTGTCTCGTGTCCTGCACTCCACGTGTTTGGAAGTTGTTCCACATGACTCCACCTTCCAGTGCAACAAGTGTCCAGTTGCTAAAGTTCATTAGCTTCTGTTTGTTTCCACAAAGGCTCATTCCACTAAGCTACTTGAGTTAATTTGTGCTGATGTATGGGGCCCAGCCCACTCTATTTCTAGAGAAGGGTTTAAATACTATCTTTCTTTTGTAGATCAATTTACTTGGTTCACTTGGTTTTATCCATTAAAAGTAAAATTGGATGTCTCACATATTTTCTCTATTTTTTTACCTTATGTTGAACGTCTTTTTAACACTAAACTCATCACCCTTCAAACCTATGGGGGTGATGATTTCAAACCTCTTACGCTATTTTGTCAAAAATTTAGAATCCATCATCGTTTCTCTTGTCCGCATACACATCAACAAAATGGGCTTGTTGAAAGGAAACACTGACATATTGTCAACACTGGGCTTGCACTCTTGGCTCAAGCATCTCTTCCCTTCTCCTTTTGGGTTGATGCTTTTGAAACTGCTGTTTATCTCATGAATCGTCTACCTACCCCAACTCTTAAAAATAAATATCCATTTTATCAAATTTATCATCATATGATCCAGATTACAATTTTCTCAAGGTTTTTGGTTGCTTATTCTTTCCAAATTAGTGGCCTTAAAATCAACACAAGCAAAATTTTCGTTCATCTCTGTGTCTCTTTTTGGGTTATAGTTCCACACACAAAGGATATGAGTGCATGGATTTAAAAACTCATCGTCTTTACTACTCTCGTGATGTCCTCTTTCATGAGGACCATTTTCTGTTTCCTGCTTCTTAGCCCAACCCAGGTATCTCTCCTAACCCACATTCTACTCATGTTCCCTTACCTTTTCTTAATCCTTTCCTTTTCTACTCGGCCCAGGTCCAGGCCCAACCACCTCTCCTTTCACCAGTTCGATTCTGCCTCTTCTTCCCAAATCTCACCTTCGCACTATCAAATACCTAATTCCTCAGCACCCTTTGCACATTCACTTCCTACTCTTGTTCCACCCCGCTCTCCCATCATTACACGTTCACAGACCAACTCCTCAAGACCTCATGTTCACTTGGATGGCACAATCCCGTTCCCTTCTCAAACGTGTCTCACTACTACGGTCTCCCCACCAGATTCTCCAAACAGTTATATAGAGGCTTCTAAACACCTGACCTGGTGTGCCGCCATGTCTCAGGAATACCAAGCTCTAATCCAAAATAGGACCTGGTGCTTAGTCCCTCCTAACCCCTCCATCAATGTTCGTGGTTGCAGGTGGGTGTACAAAACCAAGCTTCATGCCGATGGGTCTATCGAAAGGAGAAATGCAAGACTTGTAGCCAAAGGCTACCACTAACAGCATGGTCTCGATTTTCATGAGACCTTTAGTCCTGTGGTCAAAGCCCCCAAAATCATACTCATCTTGTCGCTGGTTGTTGCTCGTGGATGGCCTCTCAGACAGCTCGACATTCAGAATGCGTTCCTACATGGAACACTCACATATCAGGTATACATGCATCAACCTCAAGGATTTATCAATCCTCAGTTTCCTAATTACATCTGTAAGCTACATAAGGCCATTTACGGCCTAAAACAGGCCCCAAGGGCCTGGTTTGCTCAATTGAGCTCATGGTTATTAGACTATGGATTTGTGGCTTCTCACTTTGATGCTTCCTTATTTATCCTTAATCATGGTGATTTGCACATCTACTTGTTGGTGTATGTTGATGACTTCATTATCACTGCTTCCAAACCCACGGCAGTGGACACCTTTATTAGAGATTTAAGCTTGGCCTTCCCTGTAAAGGATCTTGGCCCTCTCTCTTTTTTTCTTGGGTTAGAGATTACTCAATTACCGAATGTTTGTTGTTGTCTCAACGTAAATACATTAAAGATCTCCTTACCCGAAGTAATATGTTACATGCCAAGTCTGTCACTTCACCATGGCTGCATCTTTAAAACTCTCTAAACTGGACTCTCCTAGTTTTGATGATGTTACCATGTATAGAAGCATAGTTGGAGGATTACAATACCTATCTCTATCAAGACCTAATGTCTCTTATGCGGTAAATAAGGTGTGCCAGTTCATGCACACACCTAAATTACCTTACTGGGTTGCTGTGAATCGCATATTGCGTTATCTGAAAGCTACCATCAACCATGGGCTCTTCTTTTCTTCTGAATCTTCTCTTCAATTACATGCTTATTCGGATGCTGATTGGGCTGGATGCCCCGATGATAGACGATCTACCGGTGGGTATTGCATTTACTTGGGTAACCACCTGATTTCTTGGAACTCCAAAAAGCAACAAATTGTTGCTAGGTCCAGCACTGAAGCAGAATACAAGACTGTAGCATCTTCAGCAGAGATAATCTGGCTTCAAAAACTTATTTCAGAACTTGGGATACCTCTTAGTCATGCTCCAACGTTATGGTGTGATAACATTAGAGCCACTTACCTAGCTGCCAATCCAATTTTTCACTCAAGAACGAAACATATGGAGATTGACTTTCACTTCGTCAAAGCTCGAGTTGCTTCCAAGACCTTGAAAATCTCCTTTGTCAGCTCTAAAGATCAACTAGCTGATGTTTTCACCAAACCACTAGTTGGAGACAGATTCTTCAGACTTAAATCGAGCCTCAAAGTTGTTGATACACCCTTGGACTCGAGGGGGCGTATTAACATCGACTCTACTGCTGCCTCAACAAACCTCACTGCAAAGAAGCCGAGTGCTACTGCAAGGGAACCATAGACATTTTTCCTTTCATTCTTTGTCTCAAGTTGTAACCGTTTTTATTCTTTTCTGATTCTCTAGAATGTTGTACAAGCTCAGTATAAAATCTCATCACTAGTGCAATACAAAAGTGGGAAGAATTCTAGAAACTATATTCTTCTAATAGTATCTAACAGTTTAGGGGCTTTTGAATCAAAAGTTGGATCTTTAACTTAGTATAATCGAAAAAGTTTATAAAATGTCGAAGGGAGGTATTAAAAATGAAAAAAAAAAATGCCTTGATTTTATCAAGATATATATATATTATATGTCTTTCGTATGCTTACAAGATATAAAAAAATACCGGATTTTAAATCCGAGTTCCATATTTAAAACTCGATACTGATCAGATGTATCCGAATTTTATAATCTGAATTTCGGTCTAGATTTGTCCTGGATTGGAGTTCGGAATCGAAATCCGATTTCTCTAATTTCAAATTGGGTTCGAAAAAAATCCGACAGTTCTAAATTTTATCATATATTCCTAAAATGTTATTCTAATATTCATATATGACGTGAATATTCTATAATTTTCTATAATATTTTCTAAAATGTGTGGAATTTTATTTCGTTTATTTCATAGGCTTTTTTCAATTATAACTAGGCCACTCGAACACTAGAAACTTATATTGACCAAAAGAAACTTAATTCTCTTTTACTTAATCATAGTTTTTTTTCTCTATATTTTTCACTCCTTTCCTTAGTAAGATCCTACGTCAGAGTGACCTATTTCAGTATTTCTAGTGCTTAAGTAGGTTGTGCTCTTATTATTTTCTAGGAATATTGGGCGTACAAAAGAATTTCAAACCATAAGGGTCCACGCAAAACTGCAGGTTGTTCACAGGTTTTACAAGCATAAAACATAACTATACATAACACATTAATGACACAAAAGTACATGTGTCAAGTGCATGCATTTAATTTGTCAATGTTGATTCATTTGACACCTACATACATTTAAAACTTAAAAATGTGAGACTCGCCAAAGTAAAATGAGATAAACAATAAAAATATATAGGTGGCCTAAAATGAATATGATCAAATTGGTAATCAACTTACTTGGGCGGTAAGGATGTATAGAATGAAATTAAATACGCTTCCAACCAGTACATTTTGAGCAAGTTTCTTGTTGGTCCGCTTAACTTTCTTCCATGCCCTGTAAATCCGGAGAGCCCTTAGCCCATATTGGAAAGGGACAAGAGCATTGTAAATTTTCTTTTTGCCCGAATATTTCAAGCGTCTCATTTCTCTAAAAATGAATATTGGAAATAAGACCTGGAAGATAAGAACGAGTGTATTTAAGATCAACTAGCATAGCACATCATCTTAAGTATATTTCATTTAATATATATTTCATTTAGTATATTTGGGAAGCCATTAAAATTTTCATGATTTGTGCAACGAAAGTATAATCACAAGAGTCATCGTGCATAGACAAATGATTAATTTTTTTCTAATTATTCATCTTCTCACTGCAAAAGAAATAAGTACGACTGGGAAGTAATGCGAATATACCCCAAAGAAGTATATATTTATATACATATATATATATTTATATATTTAAAGACATAAAACGATCTCAAGAAAATCAGCATTACAATTTGATCTGAATCACATAGGGACCAAGCCCAATAGGCAAAACACGATCCACAATGAAGCACCGGCCTTTATAAAAATAAAATAAAAAATTTACTGAAAATACGATGGCCCTGTCTTTACAAAAAGAAAAAAGGCGAGGGGGCCCTGTCACCCCCTTTGGTGCATGGTGGGTTGCGTGCACCAACCGGCCACTGGGGGAGTGGGTCGTGATCACCCTACTTTCAATATGTTGCGTGTGCCATTCTGCACATGATGGAAGACAATCCCAACTACCCTTCAAGAAGTGTGCGTTTATTTGGTTAGATCATTTCACAGTCAAATCCAGTTGCGTTTGAGAAGATGAGAGGAAATCGCCTGAGTTTACTCTCAAGAGTGACCCGACGCAAGCAGCCTTGTAGTGAGAAATGAGAATTATGGACTAGTCGAGAACCCATTTTGAACTCACTACATTTGTAATTTAATGAAATTATCAACTTTTTTAGAAATTATATATAAATATATATATATATTTATATGAGAAGCCAATGGTATTATGATGATTAATGTAAATGACAGTAATTAATATCATATAAGTTACATAAAGAGAAAATAAAACGATGCCCTTAATTTAATGGAAAGAGAGGTCAATTAATATATAGACATGATTATGATCCTCCTCGAAAATAAAAATAAAAAATGGGGCAAATTAATTAATGAAGTACTTTTGAAACAGAAAATTAGTCTCCTTAATTTACCTGTGGGAGGGGAAGAATTGCGAGAACATCAATTAGGAAATAAGACCTCAAATACCTCTTCGCTATCAGCCAATTAGCATCTGCAACCATCTCAGTTTGTCCACGGAATTCCAAAATGATATTAGCAAGAGATATTAAATCCGCAACTGATCGCAAAGCAATTGCTATGAAATATAATGTGCTGTTAAACAGCAGGCACTTTTTGTCTTCGTTGATCGAAAGTGTGAAGAAGAACAAAGGGTCCACGGCTATTGCATACACACACGATGCCAGATGTATTTCATTCGAGAGGTATTTCTTGGTAAATGCTATTACCCCTTTTCCAGAAATCTTGGTAAAACATGAGTGCTGCCCCTCGACGTCGTGACCACTGAGCAGAAAAAAATAAATTAAGAAATTTTCCTAATGTCCAAACACTCATTTCACACGAAAAATTGCATAATGCAAGGAGAAATGAAGGAACAGTACTAAACACCAACCTCCCCGGATTCTCCTGCCGATGCCCACCGCGTTGAGCACTCATACTTGAAGCCTGTCGGAGATACAACCTCCAAAATAAACAGTAGAAACTCCAAACTATTACAAACCTCAGACTAAATATATAATTCTTCTATTAATTACTGGCTAGTAGCAAAACTGTTAGGTTCCTGATGCATTTAATTTCATTTCTCAAAACGGTGCGCTGCATCAGATACCTAACAATCTCTTCCCCTTAAAGAACTTTATCCTCAAGGTTAGGATAAGGTTCAGAGCCAGATAACATAAAAACGCTGGCCCACTAGATCTCGTTTATTTTCAGAGATGAGATGAGATGAAATGAGTTTAAAAAAGTTGAATTGTTTATTTTATTTTGTATTGAAATTTAGAAAAATTATAATGATTAAGTGAGAGAATATGAGATGAATTTAAAAAAGTTGAATTGTTTATTTTATTTTGTATTGAAATTTAAAAAAATATAATGATGAAATTGAGATGAGATGAGAGTTTTCCGAAAACAAACGAGACAACTCACCTTGAAATTCTTCTCAGGATGCCAAACGGTGCATATATTACTCAAGCTGTGCATTTAATCTCATTTCTCAAAACGGTGCGCTGCATCAGGTACCTAACAAAAACTTTGAACTTTTTCTAGAAAATATGACCCAACTTGCATAAATTTTAATAATGGAGGAATACCTTTTACAGTTGTTCTTATCTAGGAGTAACAGTGTGACATACCTCTAATCTACTCAGGAAGCTGAAATCGATCTCTATAGTGTAAAGGATTTTTTATTCGTTGAGATGCAGGGATCAAACGTTTTTTTAGGTGTATCGATCGTTGTTTTTCATGCGGAGGCCTGCCTGCATACTTCCAAAACTATATACGATTGTTTTTTAGCCGATGCTTTCGCTTTTTCTGATTGAAACGTTTCTTTTTACGAAAGTACTCATTCGTGAGATAGGTAGAACTTATTTTATTGTTGATCTTATCTAACAAGTGGGACACGAAGCTAAACTTATCAAGCTTAAAATTTTGTGGTTATTTTAGTATTTTGCCATATATACATGTCATTAATTCTAGCTTGCTAGGATATCGTATGATCTCTTTCTGAGGACGATCTCTCCATTTATGAAATCTGATTGTTAATTAGTCGTGTCAAAGTTATTGAATTTAATGTCCATAGCAGTGCCCCATACTCATCCTCCCAGAAAGGATTGAGGGGCCTTTTAGTTTTGTTTCTACAGAGTATTTTCTCTATTTATGAGAGAATTTGTTTAGAAGTTAAGACAATATCCGCCACAAAGTCTTTTGTGTGTGGGAAAGTCCCAGAGCAGATGCGTAGTTGACTTATAGTCTAGTTTTTCCATGTATTGATAAAATACATTTGTTACTTCGGTTCATTAATGAAATGAGTCTATTTCCATTAAAAACAAAAAATAAAACTTTTCATTTCCTGCAATGCTGATGATGATGATCAGCTCGGTCTTCTTTCATGTTCAAACACATCATGACCTATGTTCTAATGCTCAAACCCACTCTTAATTTCTGTCAGTTTCATGCAAGCTCTTGTCATTGCAGTTCGATCCAAAGGTTTATCAAAAAAAAAAAAAAAAAAAAGTTCGATCCAAAGAACTTCTTATAATTCCTCGCGTGGTTATAATTGCGTATGAGATCAAAGCTCATTATTCCTTTTCGAATTTATTGATTTCAGGCCACTAGGCTCAAAGTGTAATGGTCCTTGTAAATCGGTGTAACTTGCGGAATCTGTTGTAATGTAAAGAGGATTGGGAATTGCTGCAATGTATAAGGATTGCTGTTAAATGAAATAGAGTGATTTGCGGAAGAAATAATAGACGCAAGGAAAGTGTTTGATAAAGAGTCTCATAGACTTATATGCTTTGATAAGGGAAACTTCGAGGGTTTCCAACCTCCATACACCGATCAGTTCTTCACAAAGTTTGAGAATAATCTCCCTCCCCTCAGTCCCTTCCTTATGCTCACGCAGAATAACAAACCATACCAATAAAAGGCTGACACGTAAATATCTAACAACCAACTATTACAAAGAGATAAAATACAATAACAAGCTGAAATTCTCTAGGATGCCAAACGGTACTTATAGCACTGATTATTGAAACTATGTAATCTCATTTCTCCAAAACGGTGCGCTGCATCAGGGTCCTAACACAAAGCTAATAATTTGCATCAAGGGCGCGCTTTGAGTTCAAGCCTCTGATCTGCAAGCATCGATTGGCCTGAAAATGAGGAACGCTCTTGATCTTCAATACTCCTCACACCTTTACAGCTTCGGTACGTAATGACCGACCAATGGAGCCAGCAAACTTAATTTTTTCGTTTAAAATAATTGGGCTCTTGACAAAGATGCAGTAATGAACAGATCAATTTATGTGAATATTTTAATAACATAAATTGTTTTCAGGAAACAGTACTTATGAAATCTAGATGCCAAATCTGGACGTCTCTTATATGCAAATGAGTAGCGAAGGGTAAGATTTCTTTCTGTCCATTATTATCATCCAAGAAAATGTAAAGATCAATTAGAGATCATAAGAACTAACTAAGTGGGAGGAAGATGACGGAAATATAAATTAATTAATTAAATCATTCATTAATTATAAGATTGAATATACTATTTCATCCCATGCATTGCTATGCATGCTCTAATATCATATTTATCTCTCTAAACTTATAAAATGATAAGATGTGGGTATAAATTCGGAAGGATTTGATTTGATTAATACATTAAAAAATAAAATAAAATAAAAAAAGGAGCAGCTGATCATGTACGTACGTAACTGATTGAAATTACCTCTGATCTCTACCGATTAATAGCAGTAAAAGGCCGCTACACAGACTACACATGACGTAATTAGCAACTCACGTGCATGAGGAAGGTCTCAATTATTATACCTTTACTAATAGCAAATTAATAAATAAATCCTGCAGTCTTGATCATGACTTTCTCGAATGATATTTAAAATTTGAAAACATTTAATTGTAAGTAATTATGTGTACTAATACGTTTATTAATTCAATATGATTGGTCAGAAAATAGACTTTATTGAAAATAGTATTAATTTAAATTTAGGATATAAAAGTAATAATATTAGCATGCAGATTGATACGTAAACTTGTTTGTATATAACAAAATTCTTAAAATTAATTTGATTAATCGGGATTGGAGTGGCTCTTAGTTCATTAATTAACTAGGACCTAATTTGCCGGCCCAGCCTAAAAGATGAAAACATCCCACTTCTAGAAGCTTGACCTATAAATATATATATATATATAAATATATATATTTATATATATATATATATATATTGCTAGCTGTGCTAGCTATAGATCTATAGCTCGGTACCAGTCATTTGCCCATAGGCATGCATACTGCTATATAACATATATACATGCATGTGTAAGAGCTAGCCCCACACTCGACATCGTAATAGTAGTAACAAATGGATCATTTGACTATTTATTCAAGGGCCAATTTGAACCACATGATTCCACAACCAATTTCGTAGGGAAATCAACCGATTTCACAGTCGACCAATGGCCTCTTATATATCGGGCCTTGTTTTAGAATCGTAGTGTCTTAATTACTCATTCTTTCCAAATTAATTCCACACTACCGAGGACTTTTTAACATATATACCCTGTTTCTTGTTTGAGTCATTTGGTCATGCCTTTCTTGCATGCCAGTTGTTTGAGTAAATTCCCATATAGTCTATCCTTTTGGCTTTTATTTATTTTGATATATGGATTTAAGTTGATATAGGTTGATAGATGCATAGAGTTATTTGGGCTGATAGATAGATTTTATGTATTTTGATATAGAAATTGTTGGAAATTATGTACATGAAAATAATATTTTCATTATAATAAATGTTTTATTTCATTAAAAATTAAAGGTAAAAAATTAACTAAATATTACTATTTTAGTATTATACAATAGTCAAATAACTAATCAAATGTGTAGTCCAAGTTTGCATCCAATTAGGCATAAGGCAGAATTTGGCATTTTTAAATTAAAGGAAAAGACTTTGCCTCTTCTAATGAGAGTGCTCTAATGTGAATCTCTTAAATTTGGTACGTGTTTTGCCTGAACCCTAAATCTCTTAAATCTAATGCTAAATTCATGTCCCTTACTAACTCACTCAGTTTATATCTAACTTTGCCCATTAAGATATGCAATAATGTCACATATGTTTAGATTTATCAAGCTTGTGGGTCACCATTTTTTTATTATGATATTAATTAATAAAATCATTTTTATATTACTAACCTTGGTTTACTACGGAAGTAAAAGTGAAGAGATATCCTCAGTTCATTTGAGGCACATGGACAAGGACTGGATGTACGTGCCAAACAGGTTTACATCACGTGAATATGGTGAAGGGATTAATCAACTCCTCACAATGGCAAAAGCCCATTCACCTGGAAGCACTACCTTCAGGTGTCCATGCAAGAGATGTTGTAATAACATTTTCTTACCAATAAATGAAGTCGAAGATCATCTATTCACGATAGGTATTGACCCAAGTTATACACATTGGATATTTCATGGGGAGGGTGAAAGTTGGAGTACTAATTCCTCGGACGGTGATGACGATATTGATCGACCAAGTCAAAATTATGTTGATGATATGAATGAGATGATAGAGGACATTCGGGCTGGAGCATTCATAGACCATGATTTTGGGGAACATGGTACTACTTCAGAGCCCACCATGAGTGAGAGGCAATCGAAAAATTTCCACCAATTGTTAGAGGATGTGAGACTTCCACTTTATCCTGGTTGTGAAAAGTTCTCTAAGCTTTCATTTATAGTTAAGCTGCTTCATATCAAAACAATTGGTAGATGGACTATCAAGTCATTTAACATGGTTTTAGAGTTGTTAAAAGCAGCTTTTCTAGATATTCAGTTGCCTAACTCATACCACGAGGCCCGACGCTTAGAGCATGGGTTGGGTTTTAGTTATGTGAAGATAGATGCCTGCCAAAATGACTGCATGTTATTTTGGAATGAAGATGCCGACAAAGAAGCTTGTTCTAAATGCAAGGAATCGAGGTGGGTGTCAAGTCGAGGGAAAAAGGGGAAGATTTCCCAAAAGGTACTGCGATATTATCTTTTGACGCCAAGGTTACAAAGACTATACATGTCAAAGAATATAGCAAAATCTATGAAATGGCATAAAGAAGAACGAGTTGATGACCATAGTACTTTAAGGCATCCTGTTGATTCTAAATCGTGGAGACAATTTGATAAAGACCACAGTTGGTTTGCAGAAGATGCTCGCAATGTCAGATTGGGGTTAGCTAGTGATGGGTTCAACCCTTTCAATAATAACAGTAAACCTTATAGCATATGGCTTGTGATACTTGTGCCATACAACTTGCCCCCTTGGTTATGCATGAAAGATCCTTACTTAATGCTCTCATTGCTCATTCCTGGTCCCAAAGCACCGGGAAACGACATCGATGTTTATTTTCAACTCTTAGTGAATGAATTAAAGGAGTTATGGGAGAATGGCATAGAAACCTATGATGCATCAAAGTCTGAAAATTTTCTATTACATGTTGCACTGTTGTGGACTATTAATGACTTTCCCGCATATGCCAATCTTTCGGGGTGGAGTACAAAAGGAAAGATGGCTTGTCCGTTATGCAATGGAGATACAGATTTTATGTGGTTGAAACATGGGAGAAAACACTGTTATATGGGTCATCGTCACTTCTTGCCATCCACACACACTTGGAGAAAGAAAAAGGCTGCATTCAATGGAAGCGAGGATCATCGGTTGCCACCTCCAGAGGTCACGGGACATGATCTTCTTCATCAACTAGAGCATGTTCGTAATGTGGAATTTGGCAAAGGCTCTTGAAAGAGAAAACGCATACCAGATGAATTGAACTGGACTAAACAAAGTATATTCTTCAATTTACCTTACTGGTCAATGTTATTATTGAGACATAATCTCGATGTCATGCACATTGAAAAAAATATTTACGACAATGTCTTAGGAACATTGATGGATATTGAAGGAAAAACCAAAGACACTGCTAATGCATGTAGGGACTTGATGGAGCTTGGGTTAAGGAAGGAACTACATTTACAACCTACAGCAAATGGGTACTCCATGATACTTGGCTCCTACACGCTAGATTTAGTAGAGAGGAGACATTTCTGTGAATGGCTTGCATGTGTTAAATTTTCAGATGGTTTTGGCTCGAACATCTCTAGATGTGTTTCAGTTGCTTATGGAAAGATATCGGGAATGAAAAGTCATGACTGTCACGTGTTCATGCAAAGATTACTTCCAGTTGCAATTAGTGGGTTTTTACGATCCGATATTCGACTTGCATTGACCGAGTTTAGTTCATTTTTCAAGGCTTTGTGCGCACGGACGTTGACATTAGAAATATTGATGCGACTACAATCCGACATTACAATTATCCTCTGTAAGCTTGAGATGATTTTTCCACCTGCTTTCTTTGATATCATGGTACACCTAACCATTCATTTACCCCGCGAGGCTTACCTTGCAGGGCCAGTTCAATATAGGTGGATGTATCCTTTTGAGAGATATTTGAGAAAATTTAAGCGATATGTCAGAAATAAAGCTCGTCCGGAAGGTTCAATTGCTCAAGCATATATCCATGTTGAATGCTTTACTTTTTGCTCATTGTACATCCATGATGTTGAGACCATATATAATCGGGAGGAACGAAATATAGATTTAGATAAGGGTGCAGAATCTGACAATTTGCCTGTTTTCTCACAAAAGGTACGTCCTTTGGGCTCGCCTACCTCCAATCGATTGGATCATACTCTTCTTGCAAAGGCAAGGTGGTACGTGCTTAATAATTGTTTAGAGATTGGTCAATATCTAACGTAAGTTTTTGGTCCTTATATTACTTCTACCTTATAATTATATTTGAACTTCTAATTCATGACCCAATTATATGCAGTGAGTACTATACACACCTGCAAGAAATTTCCTCCGATAATGTACAGCGTAGACATGAGATTGGCTTTCCATGTTGGTTCCGTACACGTGTAGGTTACCTATAAAATCAACCCTTCTTTACTTTACTACAATGGTTTCTAGAGTATGTCTAACGTGCAGCACACCATTATCTACAGATTCAAGAACTACCATTAAAGGGGAACGCCTTTCTAAGCCTATTGATTTCTACGGTGTATTGATCGACATCTTGCAATTACGTTACATGGGTTGGCGTCATGTGTATCTGTTTAGATGTGACTGGTTTGATGTCAATGACAAGAAGAGAGGAGTACGTATTGGGGACCACCTAATTAGTGTCAACACTGCTCGCAAATGGTATAAGGATGAGCCATTTGCCCTTGCATGTCAAGCCTCCCAAGTGTTTTACCTTAAAGACACTAGCTTGGGTGGTAATTGGTTCGTGGTGTAAAAGGTGAACAATAGAAATATGTATGATGTTCCAATTAACCTCCAGGTCAATGATGATGACGATAATAATGAAAATCTCAATTTTGGTGCTTTCCAAGAAAACGACCCATCTTACGTAGAAGTTGTACCCGAAAATACCCAACATGGCACACCTTATCCCTTGCATAGATCTGATGTAGAGCCAAGCCATGTTGCTGAAGTGACAACATTGCGAGATGCAATACGACTACCCGACAATGATGCTTTCATTGATGACGAAGAGGATGAAAATGATGATAACCAAACCCATAGCAGTGAAGACCTTCTGTCGGACAGTGGGAGTTCGTCTGAAGATGGTGTGCAATGATGCTATTTTTATTTGTACTTATTATGTTACAATGTTTTACATTCATAAAACATGCTACTGTTTCTTTCTAGCCATAATTAGTACTATTTGTGCATATTAGTTAGCCAATTTATTTTGCATCTCGTTTTTTTGCAAATAGCCAGCATCTAACACCAACCAATGTATATTTGCTGCTTTTCATTTGCAGAATCTGAAAATTAACTCACTACTTGACTGATGGTAGCTGTGATTCTGGAAATAGATATCGACAACAACTGGTATATCTCTTGGCTAATCCATGTTGGCGTCAAGTTTTAATCTTCTTTGATTAATGCAACTAAGATAGGGGTAAAAATGAAGTTTACAACTGATGGTGACATCAAATGGTTCTTTGTGCATGCAGGCATTTATGGGCATCGGTTGCATGCAGGAAAAAAACAACTTAGTTGAATGGTTTTGGTTTCACTTGGCTATGTTTTCAAGTTGTATTAGATACCACTTATGTGATCGCAGCAATTTTCTAACTTAAAATTTTGTGTAAGTGTTTTTTTGTGGAAAGGATGGATTGTAAGCTATTTTCAGATTAGTTTTTTGTGTAAGTGTTTTTTTTTTTTTTTTTTGTGGAAATGATGGATTGTAAGCTACTAGTTTGTCTAGTTAGACAAACTTTTTGTATATATGAAAATTAACATGATTGAGCCAATTTTCTTCCAGTTTTGATTTTGTTATCTCTAAGTTATTTTAATTAATCATGTTTAATTTTAATTTCAGTTTTTACTAGCTGGTGATTCTTATGAATTAAGATATTTATTTAAGGTGGGAATGTGTTGATACTGGAAAGGATATGTGAGCTAAAATACAATATTGAGCCTGTTTGGTTGTTTGGAACAATTGTAAGCTTGATGGAGTGTATGACTTAAGATTGCCTTAGGGATACACAGGTAACTTGATGGAGTGTATGACTTGTATGGTAGTATGATGAATGCTAAGGCAATCTTTATTCATCATGGCCAGGCATGTGATGATCAATGCATTCATGGCATAAGGATTGTATGGTTGATTGGATAACTTGTAAGACATATAACAATACACGGACGTTAAACAATTTGGTCAATGTTTTGTATAGTATCATGAATAGTACTATACCAATTTAATATGTAAGCTTATATATATATAATATCTATATATATATATATAAAAGGGAACATTCTTTACGACTTATATAAGTATATCTAAATGTATGTGTATATATATACTTATATGGGAGAATGCGTTTGGAATGATAACACTACGACACTGCATATATAATGGTTATTAGCATGTTTTGACTAGTATCTATTTAAGTATGGCTGATGATTTTCTATTGCCAGGTAATTATTAGTATATAATATATATAATATTAATAGGAGCTTTATTGTAATGGCAGGAAGAAGCTTTAAATATATTAATGTATTCTTTATATAATATTAATAGATGGAGTGAATTATATTATATATTATATAATATATATTATATATATATAGATTATAATACCATGAATACTAGTGGTATTGCCCAGAATATACCAAAACATGGAGGAATCCATGAATTCTCTTAGGATTAATTTCAGTATGCTTTATATACCCACGGCAAGTTCATGTACCGACTTTTTCAGCTTCAAAGTTAGAATTGTATTTCCAGCTGCATTATATGAATAACATAGATTATTAATAATTTACTAATGCAAAAGATTTAGAAAAAATTGCCGAGTAATAATATTTGATAATTCAATTAAATCGTTGCACGTCATTTAGTACATAGAAGAAAGCTGCAAGAACTGAAAGTGTTCTACACCCTGTCACCCAGAGTGTTTCAGTTGCTAATACAAGTGGTGCTATGTGGGTAAACATACGTACTATTACCATAAAGCTCCTATAACAGCTGGAGAAGTGTAAGACCGCAAGCTGGCTACCTCTAACATAAGATTAAAAATAACTATATAACATTTTATTCATCAAGGCTAGCTACTGCCTTTAGCTGTCATCTCATGTTCAGTCTAGATACAGCATGGTATAAGGATGTCCAGTATATCAGCCCATGCTTTGAGACAGTGTACGGCAGAATAGTTGCGTGGGAGAGGGAAACAAGTGCAAAAGCGGGAGAAATGGTTTTCAATACCAATGCAAGTTGTATATCCAAAAGTCTGTGAATTCTAGGCTAGTACAGGTGCTCACGCAATTGCTTCCGGGAGGCACACCGAGTCTTGCAGTTGTTGATTTCTTGGTGCTGGCTAGACATTTATGCTTCACCATTAATCTACATTCAGCTGTTGGTTCTAATTTGGTAAGCATTTAGAACTTAGGCTTCATCATTTTCCACAACGTCATGAAAAAAATATGCTGCACCATTAATACTCCACAACTTCAGCATTTCCAACTTCAAAAAAATCGGTTTCACCATTACTTTTCCACTCGTTCATCATTTTCTCCAAGCTTCAGTAAAACATTATACTTCAGCAACAGGATTGTAAGCTACTGCCTTCAACTATTAAAATAAATAAACTGTTATGGAAAGTAGGTTCTTCTCTTATCAACATATGGAAAGTAGTAGTTTCTTGGTGTACCTTTAAGTTGCTGTATTGAAGGGAACTGTAATTGTTGTAGTTAACACGTGCAGAAAAAATGAATCCATCAAAGAGAGGGAGAGGGAGAGGACGAGTGTTGCCTGCTACACTTAAGACACCCACAGACAGCACCAGTAGGTTGGACTTTGAGAGATGAAGTTGAGGTCCACTCTGATGACTCCACTCAACCTCCAGATGACCCCTTTTCAGTTCAGCAGCCTCCATGTACTCCTGCAGAGGTGAATAGAACAACTGAGGATAAGTATAATGTTTAATAGTTGTTAACCTTTTTCATTAACAATCGCAATGTCAGATTTTATACATTGTACGACATACAAAATATAATGTTGTTCGCTGTTTTTGGTACTCTGATATTGTAGAAATTGGTGGAAGTAAACGTGTTAGGGGAGTAGCGAAAGGGACCGAGTTTGAGAGGTTGCGGAAGTACGGAAAGATACCACTTGAGATCAAAGATAGAAAGATTGGCCCATCATGCAACAATAGGACAGTATACACAACAAGAGTTACATGGGTTGTGAAACACTATGCAGAAATGAGGCATGTTAGCTGGAGTGTGGTTGACGGAAAGGAGAAGGAGGAACTTATTGAGCGTGTTCGAGTATGGGTTTCTAATTCTCTTATTTAGAAAATTAAAATTTAGAGTACTAGAGACACTCCTAATGGTTGTTTGTTAATTGTAAATCAGCATGCTATATTTTCTGTATTGAGGACACAATACATGACTTTCTCGTATCCTTGTACTAAATTTGGATGCTGTGTAAGAGAGGACAAATAATAACAGTTAGCATACTAAATGTGCATGGTATGATTATAGCTAAGGTTGAGTTTCCAATATTAATCAATTTTGAGTCAGCATACAATATGCAAGCATTATGAGTTTGTGGGCCATTTCTATAACAATCTCCTTTGTTAACATGGTTTGTAAAGGGTGCATGCAGTTGCAATTAACACAGCTTTTATATATTAAAAATATTTAAAGTAGAGTGCCTCAATCAGTGAAGGAACTCATTATATTTTGGAACATTATATTCGAAACTTACAATAATTGCAACTACTTTAGGCATTGATAGAGGATATTTTGTTAATTGTAATAGGTAACTATATAACAATATGCCTTATTAATTTGGTAAAACAGCAAGATGGTGTATGGGTGTTTAACAAAATGACATTGATAGGCTAACTTTGTCTTAGATTGGACCAAGAAAAATCATCGACGGACAGTCACAAGTCAGCTATCTCGTGCTTATAATGCATTCCATTACAAGCTACATCGTAAATACTTGACTTATGCAACACATGAGGAGGCACTAGCTTTTGGTGGCACGTTGGTAGAGCGGCCAGTTTGGGAACGGCTATGCCATCGGTGGGCGAGTGATGAATTTAAGGTAAGCATGTTTTTACCGAGGGCTGTGTAAATTGAATTATAAGGTAAAACATATATTAATTTCAAATGAGGAAACAATTCTCTTAGGAAGCTAGTCATGATGAGTATTAAAATGAGCTGTACAAGCGTTAAAGTCTGAAATATCTACCTATAAAAAAATAAAAAACAGTACATCAGCTGTAAAATATGGTTTATACAGTATCTATTTTTCGAGCACCAAGGGTTGTTGTCTGACCTTTCTGATTCCCCTACAGTCTGATGGATACGAGAAAATGAAGTAATCATAGTTAAATGATTAATTGCCATAGAAATTACATGAACATCACTTTGGAAGGTTTAGTATTTTATATGCCATTGTGATAGTAACTATAAGTTACTTAGTAACAATAATTGAAATCTGAAAGTTTTATGGGACAGTACATATATAAATTATGACAGCATTTGCAATGTATATATAAATATATATATATATATTTTTAGAATTGAAGATGATGACTGTTTTATGGCAGAAAATGTCTGACCAAAATAAAGAAAATAGGAGTAAACAAAAGGTCAACCACACAAGTGGAAGGATGTCATTTGTTGTATTAATGAAAAGAAAGGTACATCTATTTTCTTACCATGTCGTGGATGTTGGGAATCTTATTTTATAGATGGTCATTTGAACTAAGGGAACATGCTAATTTAACATGGTTTCTCGATGATTATGTAGAAGGACAAGAACATGATTGACTTCTACAAAGATGTGCATTGGTCTGGAAAAAAAAGGGAGATTTATCACACCAACGACAGAAGAGAACTATGTGAGCTTTATGTGTTTATATTTAAGCACTATCTTGCACCCACATGTTTGAACTGTTTAATTTCAGTACTTAATTTATGGGCATTTTCCACATGGTAAGGAAGATTTATAATACTCCAATTAAATTCAATGTATGATTTTGCACAAAAAAGCTGGTATGGTCAGTAGGAACATTTATGTTATGACAGTACAATAATTTAATTGTATTGAATATTTGAACTAGGATGTAGATAAGTAGGATTGCATGAGATTCAATGGATATACGTCGTATAATGGTAATCGGGTGGTTTTTCATTCCATAGAATACGATGGTTCAAATGATGAATGGCAAAGACCCAAATGATCGCACAGATGAAGCTGCAGCAGCCATTTTTAGGGAGGTGTTGGGACATAGGTCAGGTTATTCAAGAGGCATGGGACACTCCGTTATGCCCGAAACACCTAAACTGCCTGGAGTACCCAATGAGGAGTATGAACGTCTTGCTGAGAAAAATGCTGAAAATAGGAAAAATGCAGAGTATTACCAAAATCGGCTTCAAGAGATGGAAGGTGGTTTAATGGCTATGAGGGACTATATGCGGGAGTATGAGGAACGTGTAAACTTTCGAATGTCTGAAATGGAGACAGAACTAGCGTTTCAGAAGGAGACTCAAACAATTCCTTAGCCAGAAACATGCCAACAACAACTACGTATACTTTTGTATTTTGACCACAACTTTTGGTAAACTTTTGATGAAGCTGTCCTAGAGAGATTTATTTACTACTACTACTTTTGGCCGGTCCTATATGGGAATGAGAGTTGTTGGAGAAGTTGAGGAACTGCAGGTAAATTGGTTTATTGCATACCAATAAATTGGACTTAAAGATTTTAAAAGACTTGTATGTTTTATAGTTTATAAACAATTGGACAGCTGAGGGTAAATGATAACATAAAGTATAGTAGAGAGGAGATTGTTGGAAATCATTCCATGTCTCAGAACATGTAATGCAGAGTAACAGTTATGGTATGTGTTTTATATACCTTTATTTGAGTATATAAAGGGTTGAGATAAAAATTGTGATTCAAGATGACATTTATATTGACATCTAGCTATTTTTGGATCTAGGGTGGGTATTTTAATCATATTGCTGGGAATCTCAGTTTGACTAAACCTGGTAAGCTAGTGGAATTTGGATAAATGTGGCCAATTTAGAATAAGTGTTATCTACCCACAACCCATAATCGGCATTCTCAAAAAGTGATAGCTTGGGTTGAGAATCTTATATATATAATAGTGTTGTACTTTTACCAGATAACTTACTCAAAGCAGTAATATTTCTTAGGATATTTTACTCCATGAAATGGGAGAAACAAAGTATAATCTTGTTTGGCTAGTTATATGGTCAATGGCTGAGATGGAGGATGTGCTGGCTATATATATGTGTGTGTGTGTGTGTGTGTGTGTCCAGCTTCAATTATATCATTTCTAATCCACACAGCGCACATCTATGTGTTACTGCTGGTATAGGTATATTTAAAACTGTCATTATATGGTAATTTGGGAAATTTCCTAACTTAAAACTCTGCAGAACTTATTGAACCTTTACATAAATGATATAATCAAGAAATGTGACTGTGATGGGTTAAGGTACAAACTGTGCATCAGCTTCAAAATCCATGAAAATATGGATTACATTTCTGATTTTAGTTTTCAGAATTTAATATTACGAATATGCCAGTTTATATATAAGCAAATGGTTTTTAATCTACTCATGCTATGGTTTCAATTACATGCTATTTTTGTATTGCAACAGGTCCAAGTTTGCAGGATAGCTTAAGGGCAGTGCAGATTTCTTTGTTGCAGCAGTGAAGACCCCAAACAACTCCTATTCAACTAAGATTTTCTCTATATGCGTATGTACATGTACATGTAGATCAGATTGTAGGACTGTTGGCATGTTGAAACATTTATGTACTGATGCAAATGTGGGACTGCTAAACCAACTTATAAACTCATATATATATTTGAGGGATTAATTTCTATCACCCTTTGGAATGATGCTTTCAGTTGACATATGGTGTGTAAAGTCTTCACACAAATCATGAATCTTTTCTAGCATTGATATGTTAATGGACAAAATGCAAATTGGTGGAGTGATAATATGTATATATATTTAAAAATATAGTCAAATGTGTATCCCTTGCATATATATATACATGACTTTAATATATAGGGTGTGAAAACTGGGTCACTTGGTCAATATAGTATGCACTCACACAAAACCATGATCATATATAATTGATCAGCATAAAAATACATGTATTAATACATATTTTTATATGTACATATATAATGTGAAAACCCTATGTGCAAACCCAATGGATCGGAGACTCAAAAGTGCGAAAAAATGGATCCTCAAGGTAACAGAATTGAGAACAGATCAATCTGAGTAATTTAATGGTGCGAACTTGAGTAATTCAAACCAGCCCTAGCTCTGCTAGTAATGAATCTGGACATAAGCAATACCATTGAAAACAGAGATAAAGGGAATTATATGGACATTTGAGAGTAAATTCAATTTGCATCAATGAGGTATCAAGAATCCTGATACCAATCTGAAAAACAAATTTCACTAGTAGATAAGTGGAGTGATGGGGCACCAAATCTTGGCTAAATTCATCCCTATTGGGTTTAAATGCACAAATAAAATTAACCATTTTCAGAGATCCCCTGTGATTACATTCAATGCCGATAAATGGGTAATTGAATGACGTACCAAGTGCTTTCCCGGCGGGTGGAGAGGTTGCCGAAATAGGAACATTCATCTCGTGGCCATTCCTACTCGTTGAGACCTAGGTTTTCCCGACAACTGGAAAGACGCAACAAGAGGAGATTCATCTCTGCGACTCAAACTCGCAGAGACACAGGGGGTTCTCGACGGCATGAAATTTGCAGCAACAGGTTCAACCTCTCGGCGAATCCAACTCACCGAGACGGACCCACGGCGTTGCGACGAACAAATCGCCGAAGATGGTTTCTCCACTTTGCGAAGAACATAGCCTCGCGGCTAGGTCAAAGATGATTCTCGGCGATTTTTCTCGATTGGTTGGGGGGCAGATGCGGCAGTACCTCCAGCTCCAAAACCGGCGTGTAGATCCACTGTAATACCGCCATTCCTACGGCAACGACGGTTGCGGCGAAAAAGCAAGCTAGTGTCACGCCAAACTTCTGGCGTTTCATCTGCGAGTCATTAACTGTGGCTTCTGATTTTTAGCCACAGTTTTTATCATATTTACGGCGATTTTAAATCGCCGCAAAAGCCAATATATGTTGTAGTGTGTCAAAGATCGACTTCTATTGTAAACGCCACAGTGCAGAATCAAAGGCAATACAGTGTCCTCCTAGAGAGTGAGGTTTTGTCTTTGCTCTGAGCAAAGTGTGTCTCTGGAGTTTTCGTGGAAAAACTGCGAAGAAACGGATGGAGGCTGAGTTAGAGAGATTATGGAGAGGTTTCACGCTAACAGATCAAGAAAAGCAAGGATTCTCAGTTACTAAAGCAGAGGTCGAAAAGGTGGCAGTAGAAAAAAAGTTTTGTCTGTTGCTCCTGGCGGTAGCTGAGAAACAGGTCAATAAGGAAGCTTTTAGAAACACGATGTCAAAGATTTGGGGTCCAGTTGGCTGGATCCAATTCAAGGAAATGGGTACCAACAAATTCCTGCTGGAGTTCGAGCTAGAACAAGACAAAAATAAGATCCTGCAGGGGTGTCCTTGGACCTTTGACAGATTTCTAGTCTGCATGGTAGATGTAGATTGGACAATCCCTCCTAACGAAATCACTTTTTCTCACGAATCCTTCTGGATCCAAATACATAACATGCCTTTGGGCAGCATGAACTCAGATATTGGTTCTCAAATAGGAGCAAGCATTGGAGAGGTAATGGAGATAGACACAGATAGTTCAGGCTATGCATGGGGTCAATTCCTACGTATGAAAGTCCGTATCAACATCTCGAAACCTCTGAACCGCGGCAGACTTATGAAGGTTCTTCCTCAGGCGAGTTTAATCTATCATCAACAAATGCGACAAAGTTGTACACAAACCTTGAGATTCTTGACATATCAAGAATTCGGGAAGAGTAATAATAACATTTATTACTTTTTATTCTCTAAATATTTAATCATCATATTATATATATCTATTAACTTATTCTGATTGAATTAGGTTGCAGGATGTTTTCCAAAGGGAAGCCAGAACCATTAAATCAGAGCAACTGGTGATATCTAATACAGAACTTCCATTCTACAATAGGAAAACAATTGCTGAAATTAAAGAACTCGAATGGACTGCAGAGACAAAGGTATTGATTTTGTGTTTTGAATTTAATATAATATACCATTTTTTAAGATTACAAACTTTCTATAATAACTAATAACAATTTAATATTGTAGGATATATTAGTTACGTGCTTATGCAAAATTGTCAATATAAACAGCAAATTTGGATGGTATTATAGTTCATGCCTTATATGCAAAACAAAAATTAATTCATTGAAGGAATTTCTTGGTGTGAACGATGTAAGGCAGAACCAAAACTTATTGTATCAAAGTAATTTTACAAAAAAAATTCAATGTATATTTTCATTTGCACAAACACACACGTGAACATCTATATTTTAATTAAATGTGCAATTTATTTAATAAGTGTTTCGGTATTTAAGTATCGGATAAATGTGAAGCTGGTTGATGATTCAGGATCAGTGTCGCCGGTCCTATTTGACAAAGAGGCTGAGAAAATCTTGCATAAAACTACAAAAGAACTTGAAAACAAGACCAGGTAAGAAAGTAGTAAATATAATATTTTTAAATTGAAAATTGGTATAGAAAGTATAATAACTACATTAAATATTAGATATACCATTATTATAATATATATATTTGTATTTGTGTAGGACCAAAATGATGATGGTTTCCCAAATGATCTACAACAAATTATTGGCAAAGAATACATCTTTCTACTACGACTTGATGAGTACAATTTAAAATATGAACGAGAAAACTACATGATTTAGCGAATATTTGATCCTGAATCTATAAAATCAAAGTCAATTAAAAAGGTAACAATAAATTATACGATTTGATATTTAATCATATTTTCTATTAGATTTTATATTTATAATAGTTTACTTCTCATTGTTCAATCAATTCGTTATGGGTGTTGATCAGTACACTGTTTTACTATTCTTTAATAGAAATTTAATGAGTAAAATGTTTTATACATAATTTTTTTTAATGATATTAATCTTATTTCAGTAATCTATTGTACACATCGATCTCGACATCAACTCAAATACAAAGGAAAATGATAAAAAATCTCAGGCTTCATCATCCAAGAGGAGAAAAATCCAGAAAAAATATTAATTGAACAATCGTGTCTCATATTAATTGTATCTATTTTACATTGCTCTAAATTGAACAACCATATATATATATATTACATTTTTAATATTGTAAACTGACCATGAAATATTTATTGATAAAATGAACTCTTTTATATATGCATGCTCCATTTTATATATATATTTGATATACATTTAACAGCTTATAGTAACTATTTAAAGTTATAAAATTCAGTATAAATAGCGATCCGTGCATTGCGCGGGTTATAGGCTAGTTGCTTATAATAGTACTGCACATTCATAAATTCACCAGACCACTTGTTAGTCTTGCCACATACACTATGTGAGACGTGTTTAAGATGAATTTGTCAAAGCAGATACTGTCAAGTACTGAAGTCGACTTCACAAATGATTCAACAACCATATTGAAATGACGAAAAGGAAAATACCAAAATGCGTAAAACAATATTCGAACCTTTAGAAGTAATTTGAGTACTTTGCATGCAAAATAATTAGTTCGAATAAAATCCAAAAGCTAGCTTTCAAACGCCAATTATTCTGCCCCCGTCAACACGTGCAGCCACTAATTATGACACAATCGGTCACCAATAACATGAAGTTTTTGATAATCGATCTGGACTTTCCTTGGCGTTGAGTCGACCCCAGCTTTTCATATAATAGAAACTGCTATGCCAAGATTTCCATCAGTTCCTTGGCCCTTAGAGCAAAGCCATCAACTTCCGTATGTGTTTTAAGAGTTATTTTAGAGATTGGGAGGTTGGATAGGCCGTGTGCGGAGGAGTCTGCGAGTTTTTTTACACCCCAATTTAGAATTTCGTTAACTTCATCCAAATCACCATGATCTTCGTGAATACATGACTCGAGTACGGTTCTGGATCCCTCGCCATTGATGGTCCTCCTGATCAGTTTCAACACGCTGCCAGACGTGATGAAGACCATCCGATCGATTGGTTCTCCCTCCCGGAAAATGTAGCTGCCCTCCTTATAGTACACTGGCCTCAGCCTCTTGAGGATCAAGTTCAAGAGTGTATCATTTTGTTCAAGCATTGGGACCTACGTACAAACCATCCAAAGAAAAAGAAATATAGCAAGTCCTAGTTAGTACAGAACTGATCAAAATTGACGTCAAGACAATTTTTTATTTTAATTTTTTTCATTCATTTTTTTCATATCTTTAAATATTTAAAAAATAAATTCACAACATCGTCAAAAAGTAATTATTTAATCACTAAATAAAAATACAAAAATTGTATCGGATGGATCTCGGTGAGTTTAGCTTTTGTCATCAGGTAAAGGCAACTTGGCATGGCGAAGCTTAGATTAATGTCAACAGTACTCTATGCAATATTATATATTAATGCAGGCCGTGCTAACGATCGAGTTCTATATATCTTTGTGTATCCTGGCTTCATTGCATCTAAAAAAGAATGAATGTGGTACAATGTGTATGCTATGATTAGCGTTGGTGTACTAGGAAATTTATCTGTGGAGGCCATATTAAAGTTCAGTAAGAATATTTTTTTTTGTATAGAATATAAATTTTTTGGGTATATATTAATACAAAGATTAGTACAATCAATTATATAATTCAAGATTCTTAATTAAAACATGTCAAGGGTAACAAGAAATCATGAGTTAAAAATATTTTTGGTTCACTCTACAATAGAGAACTTGATATTTCTCCGATCCTTAAACATATAGCTCGATCTATTTAATATTGGAGCTAAAGCTTTCAATTTTGGGGACAATATATAGAGGGAGTACATGGATATTTTTTCCGAGGTTTCTTAGGCCTTGATGAGTTAATTTAGATTTTTCCGGAGAAAATAATTTTCTAGAATTTTTCTTTCAGGCTGGTAGAGGAAAGGTTCCTGGAATTTTGTTAGATTTTTATAAATATGTGTAGAGAAATCCTGTGTATTGTTTTTCATGTTATATATGTTTTCACATTTCAACAAATGAAGAATTAAAACAAATAAAACTTTCAACAAAGGGAAAAAAAGTTAACGACACAACATAAGAGAGAGATCACTCACTAATTCCTTCAGCCGGGATGAGCAGAGATGATCCATAACCTCCTCCTTAATATTGGGACCAAGCCAATCAATCGGTAGAGTATTCTCCATATCAACTTCTTTCCCTGTTTTTTCAATTTTCCTCAAGTAGTCATAGATGTTATTTTTAATTTTAGATGGTAGCTTGTTTCTGCTCATCCAACTACGTGTTTTTCTTTTAATCTCGGCGATTATATTCATCTCCATCATCTTTGGCTTCTTTGGCTTGATCTTAGTTTTAAATTGTTGCTGCAGTTGTACTGATTTCTTCGCCTGCATGTACATCTGCAACAAAACAAATTTAGTTCATCAAATCTTATTGAAATGTTAATATTATAGATCTAACACAAAATAAATAAATATATATATTTAAAATTTTAAACCATATTGATGATGAATTATGAAAAATTTATCATTGAAGTAAGAAATATTAAACAAAAAAGTAAAATAATTAAGTTGAGAATATAATTAAGACCTGCAAATTACCAATGAAATACAAAAACACTAGCACGCCAGAGAAGGAAATCGAAACTGCAAATAATGTTTCCCAGGATCGGGCACTTGTTTGAAGGTTTTGACCAAAAGAACTGCAAAAATTGGAGCAACTATAATCAGAAACCAAGCTCACCGACAAGACAAGATCAAACAAACACCATATATATATATATATATAATGCAAACAATGACAGTTGTCTATAATACATGCTTAATTTGCAATTGAGATAGAATTATTGTATAAAAATGTGTCTAATAATTTGCACGTGCGCGTTTTGCATGTATATGTACTTGTGCGTTGGAACCACGCACATAATTGTAAATAAATATAAAAAGAAAAAATAGGTTAAAAAATCTTTTTAATTATTATCATTTCATTATTTTTTATACGAAATCAAATAATAATTTAATAATTATTGATTATTTTTCACTTTAAGATATTAATTCTAATTAGCCCTATCATCAATGTACCGGTACGTTTCACCTTTAAAAAGTCCAAATTGTCGCTAACAATTTTTAAAAACACAGTATATATAATCCAACTAAATAAAAATTACAAAAGAGAGACCCAAAAAAAATTAGTTCGATAAAATATGTTAGACTCGTAATGGGTTATAGGCCGCCCAGCCCAGAGGGAGGGTCTCTTGAAGAGGGAGGAAAGAAAGAAGGAGGGGACAATGAAACATGAAATAATCTAAACAAGCCTATCATATAATTCAAAATCAACAGGACAAAAGATAAAATAAAGCAGAAAAAACCAACAAAATCTAGTAAAAACATAATAAAGGTAATTCAGAATAATCCATACGAATTAGACCTCTCAACCTGCGAGGAAAATCCTCCATTTTGTTCCTAGCAAAATTAGACCACGCCGCCCCTTGTTTAGTCAACCAATCTGCCACTTGATTTCCTTCTCTGAAAATATGTTTTATGGAGCAAGTCATGGATGCCCTGATTTCATTAATTTCCTCCCAGAAGTCCTCCAAGTATCACACCCCGCATCTTCTTCGATTCCAACATGAGACGTGCATTGTGCACTTAAGTGCAAACAGTGCACTGGTTGAACGTGGTGGCCATGTGGCATGAACAGTACCATACATGTCCCAATGTGCATGCAAACTGCATCACGGGTGCACGTTACCGTGAACCCAGAGGCTCGTTGCATCCCTCCATGAGCCTAGTTGACATGCCGATGGTCTCCAAGAGGACGGCAAGCAGTTTCTGACAACAGCTACCACGGCTCCCATCCATGAGGGTCATGAACCATGTACCCCCATGTGCACCTCGCCTTGTAGGTGGGACAATAGCTCGGCCCAACAGTGGCGCGACCTGGAAAAGGTGTCGTCTGCCACCCTGTGGTTCGCCGACATCATCTGTCCCCACTTGTGTGGTCCCCAACCGCTGCAGCTGGTAAACGGTGGCTCTGGGCCTCGTACGAAGTGAACACGTAGCATACTGTAAGCTCACAGAAAATTGTTGTGAGCCCCTTGTTCCCACTGACAGTCACCACTTGGACCTCCAAGAATCTTTTGTCGGCTCAATGGTGGTCCTCGACCACTACAACGAACCTGCGGTAGCCCACAACCCTATGTCTAATGCATGGCGACTCGCAAAAGGCCCACGACAAACTATCATGAGTCCCTTGTTCCCACCGGTAGTCACCACATGAAATACCGGCATCTTTTGTCGGCTCAACAGTGACCATATGACCACTGCGGCGAGGGAAAGGTGGCCCACGGCCTCACACGACATGAAGAAATAGCATGCTCACTACAAATTGCTATGAACCCATTGGAGGTCACCACCAGGGCTACTGGCGACCTTTGCTGTTGGTGGGTTGCTTCTAACTCCACGGCCACAAAGAGAGGCATACACGTCCCAACCAAGCAGCCGTCCCAACCATGCACTTGTCCTGACCAAGCCACCCGCTTGCATGGGCATCATGAACGTCATGGCTAAATGCTGCATGCACCAATGCCATGGCTATGTGAGCTACATGGCATCACCTCAGCTACAGCACCAAGCCATGCACTCAGTCAACACATCTTGGCTAGCAGGCACAACGTCTTCTCTACTGGCATTTTCTACCGCCAAAGCTGCCCCCCACGACCACACGGTTACTATCTATGGACAGGCATACATCTCAACCACAAAAAAAAAAAGGAGAAGAAGAGAGATGGAGAAAAGAAGAATGTGGGAGAAAAAAAAAGGAAGGAGAAAAGAAGAGCAAGGAAGAGAAGAAAACAACAACCCGAAGTCATCAATTTCAGTCAAGCAAAAATTTCCTACAGCGGCTAAAATGCCCCGGTTTGTCTCTCTCTAAATTTATGCAAATTTCATTTTCACTAACAAAATTGACTCCTACAGCCCCACACGGGCACCGCTCGGATGACTTAACATGTCTCCATCGAGATGGTCTTCTTGACATTAACATGCACTTGTGCATCTCGGACCTTTGCCATTGCCAAAACAAGGCTGCCCACCGGCCCCTTTCGGTGCGGTATCAAACCTTCACAGCACTCCTACAGAATGGATCAGGTTCGCAAATCTCATACTTGTGATTAGGAATTATCTACGCTAACTGGTTTGACTTTTGTAGCATGGTCAAGCACCCCATCTACTTACCTCCCTCACATCTGTGAGGGTCAATGCGACGAGTTCAGTCTAACATACTATTGGACCTCCATCGAGTCAACGGGGCGAGTCCAGTCTAACATACCTCTGGACGTCCATCAAGTCAACGGGGTAAGTCCAGTCTAACGTACTGTTCAACCTCCTTCAAGTCAACGAGGCGAGTTCAATCTAACATACTGCTCGACCTCCACCAAGACAACAATGTGGGTTTAGTCTTACATACTGTTCGATGTTACTCCTGGCACGACATCTCCAATAGAAAATGACAGGTGTCTGCACTCGTGCCATAACTGCTGCTAGCAAGTTACCTTCAGGAATGAGCCTTCAAAGTTAACATGCCTCCGAGCTCCACAATCGCCTCGAGTGGGTTACCTACAGAAACGAGTCGACAGGCTCAGCAACTGCCTAAGGTGGACCCAGGGGGTCTACAGGCACCTTGACCAATTTGCGTGGGTTACAACAAACAAACTCTAACGTTAACAGCAATTCACATCGGAGAAGAAAAATTCACCAACACCATTGAAAACAAAAACGTCGGATAAATATACTCTTTTCGAAAACTACAGGTGAGTCTAGTCTTATGAACTGCTCAGCCTCCCTCACATCTAAGAGGGTCAATGAGGCGAGTCTAGTCTTAAGCACTACTCGACCTCTGCCAAGACAACAAGGCGAGTCCAGTCTTACAAACTGCTGGACCTTCTTTAGGACAACAGGGCGAGTCTAGTCTTATGCACTGCTTGACCTCTACCACAACAACCAGGCGACTTCAGTCTTACGCACTGCTTGACCACCTTCACAGCTATGAGGGTCAACGAGGTGAGTCTAGTCTTACTCGCTGCTCTACATCCCTCAAGGCAACAAGGTGAGTTTAGTCTTACGAACTGCTCAACCTCTGTAATGCCAAAGAAGCGGCTCCAATCTTTCAGCTACCCGACTTATCACCATTTTCATAACAAGTCAATAGGGGGAAGGCCAGAAACCGCCCGGCCTCCAAGGAGCCCAAATAAGTGGGCAAGTCACTTGAGTACCCGACCACCCTCGTGCATATAAAAGCAAAGCTCTATGCTCCCACTTTACGCGATAGAGTACATCTCCTGCCGTAGCCAAGCTTTGCGCTTGGACTTTACTCAGTCATGCCCATCTCTCACCAGAGCGAAGCTCCACCCTCGCACCTTACGGGGTAGAGCAAATCTCCCACCTAACCTTGCGGTTGGAAATTTTTATCGCTTAGTGCAAGCAGAACGGACAACCCAAGACATGTTCCAGAGCTTATTTTTCTATGGATTGCTATTGAGTTCTGCATCTCTCTTGTATATTTTATATTGACCTTAAGAATCACAAGCAACTGGATGGGATAAAATGTCCCAGGCCCATAATGAGTTCTAGGCCCATCCCAACTGTGAGGATCTCTTAATGAGGGAAGAAAGAAAGAAGGAATGAAGTGGCAAAAAGCTGAGGAAGAAAAGGGAATTAGGAGGAAAAGGGGAGATGTGACATAAAGAAGAAAAGATGGGACATAAAGTAAGGGAGGGGTAGGTTTCAACTTTCTCAAGCGAGACCTCAACTTCTCCTCCAACTTCTTTAACCTCACGACATGGACTCCAGTGATGAGATCTCCACCAGAAGATAGAGTTCCAATCTCCATTGTACAGTGAGGATAAGAGACCATGAGTGACTGTAAAACAATCATATATAATAAATTCTTCCCTCCCTAAAACTCCCGTGGATGTAGGCAATATACTGAACTATGTAAATTTGTGTGTCCCTACCTCTTTATTTTCTTTGCATTTATTTATTGCTCATTTCCATAGATGCACACACGAACACTATACAACCACCCTAGACCACCGCTGGGGGCTTTATGCAACACCGATGGAAGCTCGAATAGTCTCAGTAGGCCAGGAATGAGTCTTTCTCCCCTTCCAGCCTGTTGTGCTATTTTGTGGCATTAATACTAATACATCTGATAATGGTAAGTACGTGCATATGCAATCTTATCCAATCTTATATCATAGTCGCTACCAATTGCTTGCCTACGTTACTAAGATTTTCCCATAGCATGTGATCAAAGTCTAAACAATATATGCATGCAATAAAATTCTTTGTGTGAGAGAAACAAAGTTTCATCAAACAATATCCTGTGTGATTTACTTTATAGAATTGAAGCATATATGGAAGAAAGATTTTGGTTTGAAAGAAATGTGTTTAAATTTATCTATTAAATTGTCATGTATTTTTTGAGCATATAAGAAGTGATTTTATAATAAGACCAGCGGTGTTAAATTATGTTATGATTTTGGATGTTAAATGTTTAACCAAATTAATATCTAACAGTCCTAGGATGTTTAGATCAATGGTTGAGTCTTTAACAATCGGTATCAGAGCATGGACCATATCAAGAGTTCAAGTCATGGAGGGGGTGACCTATTGGTTGGATTATAATGCTTTGGTGCTATTTATGGGCTTAGTGTTAAGTTATTGAATATTGATATATGAATAAAGCCACCAAAATGGAAAGGGCTATCACCAGGTCAATGTCGATAAAGTAGGCCGCCATCGTCATCAGATTCGGAAGCGTAGTGGAATGTTATGATCCAACAGTCCTAAGACTTTTGGATCAATGGTTAGATTTTTAACAGATTATAACCGAGAAAGTTTTTAAAACGTGGGAGGTATTAATTAAAAGTGAAAAAAAATCCGTTGATTCTATCAAGATATATATATATTATGTCTTTCGTATGCTTACAAGATATGTACGTAAGAATTTAATAGTACTTACAACTACTTAATTTAGCAAAAATCTTTATCATTTGGCATGATATCATGTTTACTAATGACAAGCACTAATTAATAAAAACCAAAGAGTTTTAACAAGTGCAAACCTTAAATTTCGCAGGCCCCACCAAAAACAAAGCACCATCTTTTGTGGAATATTTGTGGACGCCAAAATACCCAACTGAATGGCTTCATGGAATATTCCAAAATCATAGGAAATCGTATTTTGTGTTTCATGAATTGGGCAATAGTCATTTATAAAGGTGTAATTTCTGAAACTGCTATCACACTTGAACGAACTTTGGCTACATCCAATATGTTTTTCACAGGCTATTTGCCAGCATGCCATCTCTTGATCGACAGCAAAAAAGTACCAAATGGCACCCAGTACCTAAAAGATCCACAAATCTGTTAGTTAAAGATTTGTACGTAGAACTTCTATAGATATGGTATCAAAATAAAATCGTGTAATATAAAAGAGATTTAAAGATAATTGATCATCTTTTAATTTTCCTTTAAAATTTAAAGCATCATTAATGCCTCACATCTCACACCTTCATATATAGCAGCATCCAGTTGTCCTCCAAGTTTTCAGTTTTCAACACAATTCTCCTTATTTCTACTTCACTTTTTCTCATACTCCTCACTTATCGCCTTATGACTATTACCTCATCCGAGCTTTTATAGTAATGACGACTTCTAATGGTCATGGGTTTTGTGTAGGTGACTAGTTCTCTTTTGTGTAGGTGACTAGTTCTCTTTTCCAAATGAGATCTGAATCTTATTTTTGGGTTGAGCAAGTGATGTGTGTGTGAAACTTAGAAGGAAAAACTGATTTTTACCTTATCTAAACTTAGTGTGCCAAAATCTCCCCTTGAGATAAGAAATCCTCTTGTTTGGTTGGAAAGAAAATACAAGAAAATGAGAGAATCTTCAAGAGAATATGAGAGAATTGTGTTGAGAGAATGAGAGCATGAAGAATCCGAAATTGGCAAAAAGAAAAGCCCATTGGGCGTGTGGTCTTCCTCTCCTTATATAGAAAACTCTTCATTCCCTCATTGGTGGTTGAAATCCATTGCATGCAAGACAAGTGGCATAGATTTTCTTCCTCTTTTCACTCTAGCCAAAAATGCCTCTTGGAATTCTCCACCTGGATTGCATTGGGAAGGGACATCTTGGGGTTGGCTTGTAGGGTTCCTTTCCCTTGGCCGAGTTCCTCTTCCCTTCCTCTTATGACCTTCCTTTCTTCAAATAAATAAGTGTTTTTTTTTAAGGACGTAGCATGGTAAAATATCATATGACTCTTCATTTTTCCAAACAAGTAATCTTTTGCATGGATGACAAGTGGCATTTGACATGTGCCATAGCTTAGCCGTCCCCCTCCTTCTTCTTCTCCCAATATGATGCTTCATCTTCTAATGCTCATTTCCTAGGTGACCTTTTATGTTCCATTGGTCCAAAATAGTCTAGGTGACAAGTGGCAAATAAACAAAGTGTTTGGGAGTGTGCTGGCTGAATTCTTAAGGGCATTCTTGTCCTCCCATACAAATGTTTCTTCACATATCCTTCTAGAAGATCCATGCATGCTTGACACTTGGCAAAATCTGACTAAAATTCGAAATCCCATAAGCCTTACTTCGGTTTCCCATGCAAATCTCCTAGAAAAGTACCATTTCACTTCCCTAAGCTTCCATTTCTAAGATATCTTCATTGTAACTCGAATTGGGCATGACAAAGAGTCTAAACATGTGGAAAAATAATCTAGCAAAAAATCTCTTAGTCTTCCTAGGTTCCTTTTGTCCCTTGATTCATCTAGAAGGTTTCTTACATAGTGACAAGTGGTAATTTTTCTAGGGTAGGCATTTAGGCCACTCCTTAGTATTTTCCTACACTTCTCTCTCCCCCTTAACCCATTATCAGGTCTATATTTACAATGTAGCACCTACATGCCACATGGCACTTGTGACTAAAATCTGGGTCATGGGCCTAAAGCCAATGGGCCTAGGTTTCTAAACAAGGCCAACTTTCACAAAGCATTCTAGGGTTAGTCCTCTTTTGGGCTCAAGTTATCATTTCAAAGATTCTAAAACTCTCTAAAATAGCTAAAGCTCCTAGAGAAGTCACGACTACTAGGCATAAAATCTTTGGGTCATGCTTACGCAAGTTTGGGACATCACATCCTCCCCTCCTTACAAAAAGATTTCGTCCTCGAAATTGGCATCACAACCATCAATTAAAATATTTGCAAGAGAGAAATTCTGTCTACTACCTCTCCCAAATGTGGTTGTAAACTTCTCTGATGACGTGGATGTTAAGGGTACTTCATCTGCCTTTTCTGTTACTGAATCTTGCGTAAAGTAAAATATTGCGTCCAAGTCATGATCAAAATACATATTGACCCATATCTCATTAAGCAAATGCTCTATCTCAAGCTCCATGTCCTCGATTGGTTGACCTTCTTCATGAATGTGAATACGATCCACAGAAGTGTCCGAGGTCTCACAGGTTTCTAAACAAGGTCAAATTTCACAAAGCATTCTAGAGTTAGTCCTCTTTTGGACTCAAGTTATCATTTCAATGATTCTAAAGCTCTCTAAAATAGCTAGAGCTCCCAAAGAAATCACGACTACTAAGCATAAAATCTATGGGCCATGCTTACGCAAGTTTGGGTCATCACAATATTTAAGATTGTGTTCGAACGGTTTTTTACGTTTGAATGGTTTTCATTTTTTGAGACTATATATTTCGTGACAGAAAGTTCAGTTCGAATAGCGCATAAAAAACTGCATCCATGTTTTGAGACGAAATTTAAATTTCGTCCCAAATAAGTACTTTTAGGGGCAAAATTTAATTTGTCCCTAAAAGATTCCGTCTCTAAAGATCAAATCTCTTGTAGTGTTATTTACGGCGATGATTGTGATCTCATGTACAAGTCATACCAAGGCCAAGTTTTCATATTTAGATTAACAATCATGGTGAATCTCATAACTAATGATCTCATGGTAAATCATGGTGTGTGCATATCATGGCACGCTTGGAGCAGAACAAGAATTAAACCATGAGAACAGATGACAACGACTTGTGGGAAATGGATTGAAAGATGCTAGTACTGCCATTTGTCTCAACCTATATATAGGATAAAGCCATCGATAACATGATTAAGGAAAAAAATTTGGTCAGTAAGTTCTATATAAACAAGCAACTATATCAATATATATATATATATAATCAAACTTATACGGCTAAGGACTTACAAGCTAGAGCACCCATTGACCTCACTTAGCATATCTTAGCGTCCACATGATGATGATGCTTACATGATAATAAGGATTTCAATTTAAGTCATCTCATAGATAAACTCGTTGGGATAGTGAAATGAGATGAAATAGTTTTAGATGAGTTGAATAAAATGTTGTTAGAATATTATTTTTTAATATTACTTTTGTTTTGGGATTTGGAAAAGTTAATTTGTTTATTATATTTTATATGAAAATCTGAAAAAGTTGTAATGATGATATGAGATGAATCGAGAGTGCTTCTATATCCAAACATGGCCGCCACACTCGGAGATAAAGATTAAACTAAACACACATCTGCATAATTTAGCTTGTTATCATATTGTATTCCTTCCGAAGTTTCAAACTTAAAAACTAAGTAGAATTCATTCGTATATAGAATTCATGTGTATTTACTTACCAAGGCAACTACGTAGTGTGTACCATTCACAACAATGTATTGTCTTTTAATTTTCCTTTACAATTTATAGCATCATTAATGCCTCACATCTCACACCTTCATATATAGCAGCATTCAGTTGTCCTCCAAGTTTTCAGTTTTCAACACAATTCTCCTTCTACTTCACTTTTTCTCATACTCCTCACTTATCGCCTTATGACCATTACCTCATCCGAGCTTTTATAGTAATGACGACTTCTAATAGTCATGGGTTTTGTGTAGGTGACTAGTTCTGTTTTCCATTGTGACAATTGTGGTGCCAAACAAATTGGTTATAATGACGAACTTCATAGAGTAGATCAGTTATAACTAGGCTCTATTTCATAGGCTTTATTCAATTATAACTAGGCCCTCTCGAACACATGCATGAAACATATACTGACCAAAAGAAACTTAATTCTCTTTTACTTAATTAACCATAGGCTTTTTTCTCTATTTTTTTTCACTCCATTCCTTAGTTAGATCCTATGTCAGATCAGTAACCTATTTCTAGTGCTTAAGTAGGTTGTGCTCTTATTGTTTTCTAGGTTTAACTAGTGTCGATTTAACATTTTTCGACGCAAATTTTATCTGCACGGTACCTACAAGGAATGGGCGTACAAAAGAATTTCAAACCATAAGGGTCCACGCAAAACTACAGGTTGTTCCTGAGTTTTATAAGCATAAAATATAACTCTACATAATACATTGACACAAAAGTACATATGTGTGAAGTGCATGCATTTTATTTGTCAATGTTGATTCATTTGACACCTACATTTAAAATTTAAAAATGTGAGACTCGCCAAAGTAAAATGAGATAAACAATAAAAATATATAGGTGGCCTAAAATGAATATGAAATTGGTAATCAACTTACTTGAGCAGCAATGATGTATAGAATGAGATTAAATACGCTTTTAACCAGTACATTTTGAGCAAGTTTCTTGTTGGTCCAGCTAACTTTTTGCCATGACCTGTAAATTCGGAGAGCTCTTGGCACATATTGGAGAGGGACAAGAGCATTGAGAATTTTCCTTTTGCCCGAATATTTCGAGCCTCTCATTTCTCTAAAAATGAATATTCGAAGTAAGACCTGAGAGATAAGAACGAGTGTATTGAAGATCATCAACTAGCATAGCACATCATCTTAATTAAGTATATTTCATTTAATATATATTTGTGAAGCCATTAAAATTTTCGTGATTTGTGCAAAAGTATAATAACAAGAGTCATCGTAGATAGGCAAATGATTAAATTTTTTTTCTAATTATTCATCTTCTCACTGAAAAAGAAAAAAGTACTACTGGCCTGGAAGTGATACGAAATATACGTACCCCCAAAGAAATGTATATATATATATATATATATTTAAAGACGCGTACCCCCAAAGAAGTGTATATATATATATATATTTAAAGACGTAAAACTATCTCAAGAAAATTAGCATTACAATTTGATTTGAATCACACAGGGACTAGACCCAATAGGCAAAACACGATCCACAATGAAGCACCGGCCTTTATAAAAATAAAATAAAAAATTTACTGAAAATACGATGGCCCTGTCTTTACAAAAAGAAAAAGGCGAGGGGGCCATGTCACCCCCTTTGGTGCATGGTAGGTCGTGATCTCCCTACTTTCAATATGTTGCATGTGCCATTCTGCACATGCATGTGATGGAAGACAATCGCAACCACCCTTCCAGAAGTATGCGTTTATTTGGTTAGATCATGTCACTGTCAAACCCAGTTGCGTTTGAGAAGATGAGAGGAAATCACCTCATGTGAGTTTACTCTCAAGAGTGACCCGGCGCCAGCCTTGTAGTGATAAATATGAGAATTATGGACTAATCAAGAACCCATATATTTTGAACTCACCACATTTGTAATTTAATGAAATTAATTCAATCAACTTTTTAAGAAATTATATATATATAATCTATTGATTATCATCCCAATTTTCATCATTCTCTCATCATCATATGATGTGGCCTTAGATGATAGGTTATTAATAAATAGTCTTTAATCATCTAATAGCATAGCATAGGATTATGATGGGAGGATGATGATAATTAGGATGATAAGTAGCATTGAATATTAGAAAAGCCAATGGTATGATGATGATTAATGTAAATGACAGTAATTAATATCATATAATGTACATAAAAAGAACATAAAAAGACACCCTTAATTTAATGGAAAGAGAGGTTAATTATATAGACATGATTATGATCCTCCTCGAAAATAAAAATAAAAAATGGGGCAAATTAATTAATGAAGTTCTTTTGAAGCAGAAAATTAGTCTCCTTAATTTACCTGTGGGAGGGGAAGAATTGCGAGAACATCAATTAGGAAATAAGACCTCAAATACCTCTTCGCTATGAGCCAAGCATCTGCAACCATCTCAGTTTTTTCACATTTAGCTTTCTCTTTGTCTATATAAGATGTACGGAATTCCAAAATGATATTCGCAAGAGATATTAAATCCGCAACTGATCGCAAAGCAATTGCTATGAAATATAATGTGCTGTGAAACAGCAGGCACTTTTTGTCTTCGTTGATCCCAAGAGAGAAGAAGAACAAAGGGTCCACTGCTATTGCATACACACACGATGCCAGAAGTATTTCATTCCAGATTTTAGGGAACTCCCCATTGGGGTTTTGATATTTCATGGTAAATGCAATTACCCCTTTTCCAGAAATCTTGGTAAAACAGTGCTGCCTCTCGACGTCGTGACCACTGAGCAGAAAAAAATAAATTAAGAAATTTTCTTAATGTCCAAACACTCATTTCACACGAAAAATTGAATAATGCTAGGAAAAGTACGTTGTGTTGGTTTCAGCTGAGAATATTTTATAGAAAAGTATTTTCATCTCTTGACCCATTTGGGAAGTGTGGAAAACAGCCGCGCGTTAATGAAAAATGAGTACTTGTGAGTCAAAAGAAAAATCATGTGCATGAGGTGGGGTAAGTAATTTTCCACCATTTACTTAAGTCACTTCTCAAAGTGTTTTTTCTCTTATTAATTTTGGAAGGAAAATTAGTTATAAAAAGTTATAATTATTTTATAACTAAGACATGAATGCTCGCCCGCTATCCTGGGACAGTTGGAATATTCACTCATTTAAAGTGAGTAAATAGCCCGAATGCTTCAGGGTTCAAATTTCAAATAGTGGGTGAAGCAATTAGTCCAGGTGATCATAAGAAGTCAAAAGCTCTATTTAAAGAATCCAAGTACACTAATGAAGGCTCTCGAATATTTTGGCTCTAGGAAGATTCCTATAATTACTGACTTAGGCATCGCAGGCGCCCCATCAAACCCCCCAAGCCACTTTACTCTTTGGTTATAAGAGATCGGGAGTGCATAGCTTTTAAATATGTCCTCAACAGTTGACGCCATCTGTGAGATTCTTCTATCTTGAAATTAGCATGCTTTTCACATGCCCACCACAACTTGATCTCAAGCAACTAGAGATCAGGAAGAAACGTTGCGAAACATGGAAGGAAGGCTTGCGAAGATAGAGGAAGTAGTAAGGAGGCTCACCACTAAAGTTGAATTGTTATGGAAGGAAAATGAAGATCCCAAGGCAAAGAATGGGCCATCATGAGAAGACAAGACGCCCAGTCAAGCCGAAAGGGTGGAAATGGAGGCCCATAGTGCTGGCGCGGGCAAAGCTCCTCAGAAGAACAAGGAGACAAAGAAGATGCATCATGATCTGTGCAGCCTGATGGACAAATACAAGGAAATGACCAAGAAGATAGGGACCTCGTCTTCAGTTGATCAACTGCCAGCACCACAACTTGTCTTACAGCTCGGAGATCATGACAATACTGTTACCACCAAAATTCAAGATCCCGTCAATAGACATGAAAGACGGCTCCAAGGACTTGGTGGAGCACTTGTAAATTTTTAAAGACCACATGACTCTCCCTGGGTTCCCAGGGGAGATTGCATGTAGAGCTTTTCCTTTGATGTTAAAAGGAGTAGGTTCGGAGCATTGCAGCTAGGCTCTATATAGAGTTTTGAGGAACTGGGAAGGTAGTTCATTACTCAATTTACGACTAGCCGATGGCAGATGCAACCAACAACATATTTGTTGACTATAAAGCGGAGGATGGACGAGAGTTTGAAGGCGTATTTGGCACAATTCAATAAGGAAAGAATGACTGCCGATGACCAAGACTAGAAAATCATGTTGGTTGCACTACTCAGGGGAATTTGGCCAAGGATTCCTTTCATGGTCGAGTTGGCGAGGAAAACCTCCTCCACTTTGTGGGAATTTATGGATTGAGCGGATGACTTTGTAAATGTAGAGGATACGTTGATTGCCCTGACCGCCAAGCCAGAGAGGAAAGAGGAGAGCACGTTGAAGGACAGCCCCAGGAATGGTTGAGAAAGCGGTCTAAAACCAAGAAAGAGTCAGTATGAGGGGAAGCAAGATACCCATGCAGGGCGATATTGTAGAAACCATGTACACTATTCTAGTGTGCAAGACCACGACAAGGCGAAGGGAACTAGGCATGATGAGGACCCTGGGCTGCAAACCCAAAGGTACTGTACGTACCATAGGGCGAATGGTCATTGAATCGAGGATTATCACACGCTCAAACAAAAAATTGAGGAGATAAAGTGTAACGGGGAGTTGGAATGCATTATTGCCGAAAAATCCTCTCCACAGCAACATTTAGATGATAGAAGGCAAGGAGCATAAGCGTAGACGGAGTGAGAGCTTGAGGAGGAGGGAATCACCGAAAAGGGCGAGGAGGTCACATGAACCAAGAAATCGCTGACCCAGACAAGATTCAGATCAAAGAAACTGACCTTTGTGGGAGATCCATACCATAGCTGGGGGTTATGCAGGAGGTGGGCCAACCTCATTGGGAAGGAAGGTCTATGTAAGATGGATGAGATATGAGAAGAAATACAGCGTGGAGAGGCCTGTCAAGTAGGCATGAGTACAAACCTCTCCCCCAATCTCTTTTGACGATGATGATTCTCGAGGAGTAGTATACCCACATGATGATTCGTTGGTGGTAACAATGCTGGTAGCAAATTATACGATGCGGAGGGTATTAATAAATAATGGAAGTTTAGCAGGCATGCTGTTCTGGGATGCTTTCACAAGAATGGGGTTAAGTATGTGTCAGCTTCACCCAGCACCAACCACATTGAAGGGGTTCACAAGAGATGCATTTCAACCCATGGGGTCCATACCTAGGTCAGTGGGAACTGACCCCCACCTCACCACCACCCTGACCGAGTTCTTAGTTGTAAGGACGCAGTCGGCGTATAAATCCATTATAGGCCGACCAACGTTGATGCCTTGAGAGTGATCACGTCCACTTATCATTTGAAGATGAAGTTTTCCACGAAAGCGGGAATTGGCGAAGTACGCGATGAGGAGGTGCTTGCCCAAGAGTTTGACGTGCAGGAACTGAGGAAAGGAGAGCAAGACATGAAAGCAGTAGAGTCGCGGGAATGAGGCGATGAGACCCTCTCGCCACAGCCCCTTGAAGTCTTCATAATGAAGGTAGAAATGAAGGATGAGGAAACACTAAGATAGGGAGAAGTCAACAAGCCATTGGAACTCATCCCCTTTGATCCAACCCAGTTGGATAACCATGTGAGGATCAGAACTACAATGATGAAGGAAGAAAGGGTTCAACAAATCCAACTTCTCCTTGAGCACAAAGACATCTCTACATGAATCATCAGGATATGCTAGGGATAAGCAAAGAGGCAATAGAGCACCGTTTGAACATTAACCCTGACATAAGGCTTGTTACACATTAGAAGAGGAATTTCAGCACTGAGAAGATAAGGCGATGGTAGAGGAGGTGGACCGATTGTTGGTGACAAGATTTATCAGCGAAACTCAGTACCTGACTGGTTGTCAAACGTTGTGTTGGTGAAGAAGTCCAATGGCCAGTGGCAAATGTGCGTAGACTTCATGAACCTCAACAAGGCCTGCCCAAAAGACAACTTCCTCTCCCTCAGATAGACTTAATAATCGATGCCACGATGGGTCACAAGGTGTTGAGTTTCATGGACGCCTACTCTGAGTGTAACCAAATTAAGATAGGCTGTGTTGACCTAGATAAGATGCCCTTCATAACTGATATGGGCTTATACTATTACACAATCATGGCCTTCAGACTAAAGAATGCAAAAGCAACTTACCAAAGGCTGGCAAACAAAACGTTCAAGAACCAAATCGGCTGAAACATGGAAGTATATGTAGATGACTTTTTGGTAAAGAGCATGGAGTTTGGACAGCACATGGAAGACCTGAGGGAAGCTTTTGGTGCGCTACGCTCGTACATGATGAAGCTCAATCCAACCAAGTGCGCATTCAAGATGGAATCGGGCAAGTTTCTGGGCTTCATGGTGTTCGAGAGGGGCATTGAAGCGAATTATGAGAAGCTTAGGGCAATGATCGAGATGAAGTCGCCCACGACTCTTAATGAGGTCCAAAAATTGGTAAGGAGAATAGTGGCCCTCAGTAGATTCGTGTCCCGTTCAACGGACAAGTGCATACCCATTTTTTAGCTATTGAAGAAGGCCTAAGATTGGGATACACAGTGTGAGGAAGCATTTACACAGCTGAAAGAATACCTAACCCACCCGCAGCTGCTTATTCAGACTAAGGAGGGGGAACCCTTATCATTGTATTTGGCCGGCACCCCCAAACGTTGTTTCAGTCGCTCTAGTTAGAGATGAGGGCAAGGAGAAAATGCCGATGTATTATGTCAGAAAAGCTTTAAAAGGCACCAAGAAAAGATACCCAATGATAGAGTTAATCACTTTTGCACTTGTTACATCGGCACGACGATTACGCCCTTATTTACAAGCCCACCCCATAAAGGTCATCACCTCCACACCCTTGCAGAAAGTAGTCCAAAGGCCTGACACTTCAGGGTGATTGGTGAAATGGTCCATCAAGCTGATCGAGTATGACATTTGTTATATCCCTAGAACCGCTATCAAGGGACATATCCTAGGGCGACTTTGTCGCGAAACTAATGAACCTTCCCGAGGAAACACCAAAGGCACCTGAGAAGGAACCATGGCTAGTACAGGTCGACGATTCATCATGTCGAACATGAGGTGGTGTGGGTGTCCACATGATAGAAAACTATGGTGTGGAGTCATTTCATGTTGTCCGACTAAACTTCAAGGTGACAAACAATGAAGCGAAGTACGTAGCGGTGCTCACAAGGTTGGCCATAGCTGAAATGTTAGGTGGAACGGCGGTAGTAATGAGAACAAACTCCAAGGTGGTGGTGGGCTAAATCATGGGAGAATATTTGGCGAAGGGCCCAAAGATAATAAGGTACCTCCGTCATGTCCAGGAGAGAGCTAGTTCCAATATTTTTGGATCAAATATATTTGCATAGGGGACAATGGGAAGGTGGATCGGATAGCACAAGTGGCACTAGTAGGATAGGAGGAAATGTTGCCAGGGGAAGTAACTCTTAGGACAGTAGACATGGCAGCCATAGGAGAGGAAGTTTTTGAGATTGAAGGGAACTCACCAGGATGGGCAAATAACATCATCAAGTACTTGAAAGCTAGGGAGGTACCCACTTCCCGAGAGGAGGTGAGGAAAGTCAGAAATAGGGTAGCTTGGTTCACCTTGATAGACGAAACACTGTACGAGCAAGGTTTTTCGAGCCCATTACTGAGATGCATATCAAAGTAAGAAGCCGAGTATGTGATGAGGGAGATACACGAAGATGATTGTGGGAATCATTCAAGATGAAGGTCATTGGTGGCAAAAGTCATGAGAGTAGGCTACTATTGGCCCAAGGCCCTGCATAACTTAAAGGAGTTCATAGAAAAGTGTATCTAGTGCTAGCTACATGCGCCAATCCCAAGCATTCCCCCTGAAGAACTGAAGTTGATAACTTCCCCATGGCCGTTTGCTCAATGGGGGATAGACTTGGTCAGCCCTATGCCACCAAGAAAAGGAGGAACCAAATTCATAATTGTCGTCGTCGACTACTTCACCAAGTGGGCAGAAGCTAAGGAAATGGTGATGGTGACTGTTGAAAATGTGATGAAGTTTATATGGAAGGCAATCGTATGCAGATTTGGGATACCACAAAGCAACATCTCCGACAACGGCAAGCAGTTTAATTCAAAGCACTATCGCAGGTGGTGTTCAGAACTCAGGATCAAAGTCAAGTATTCATCTCCCGGACACCCACAGTCAAATGGACAAGTTGAAGCAACCAATAAGACCATTGTGGGAGATATTGAAGAAGAAGGTAGGTGAGAGGAAGGGGGCGTGGGTGAATGAACTCCCCAAGATCTTATGGGTGTACAGGACAACACCGAAGACATCAACAGTCGAGACGCCTTTCACCCTGGCATATGTAACCAAAGCCATGATACTAGTGGAAGTGGGGGTTCCGAGCCACAATAGGCAGAGCTTCGACGCCGATGAAAATGAAGGAAGCTGGAAGAACATGTGGACTTACTGGAAGAAAGAAGACTGAGCATTGAGACAAGGGTGGCCACTTGTAAGAGGAAGAAGGAGCAATACTTCAACAAGAGAGTAAGGCTGAGGTCCTTCAAGGTTGGCAACTTGGTGTTAAAAGAAACTGGAGTGACCACCACAGAAGAAAGAAAGTTGGGCCCGAGATGGGAGGGGTGATACATAGTCACACATAGTTGTTGCTAGGGAGCCTATCACCTAAAAGACGCAGCAGGACGTGAACTACCTCACCCTTGAAAATCTAAACATTTGAGGAAATTTTATGTTTAAGTTATTTTTGATGAAAATTTTAGGAAATTTTCATTCATACATTTTCGATCAAATATTCCTACTGAAGAAACTTCGGTAAACTCGGTTATTCATGTCATATTCTTTCTTTATAAGTTATCTTTCCACTCTATGATCATATTCAAAACACTCTACTCACCAAGGCTACACAGTCGAGGAACCCTCCCGTTACACCACTCGCCAGAGTTACCCAGTCGAGCAACTCTCCCAATACATTCCACTCACCAAGGTTACACGTCAAGGGACTTTCTCACTACACCTTCTCATAGATGCTACACGATTGAGAAACCCTCTTGTTACGCCCCTAGTCAGAGTTAAGCAGTCGAGTAACTCTCCCACTATACTCCACTTGTCAAGGTTATGCGGTCGAGGGACTTTCCCGCTACACCTTCTTGCCAAGGCTACATGGTTGAAGAAACCTCCCATTATGCCACTCGCCAAAGTTACACAGTCCAGAACCTCTCCCACTACACTCCACTCGCCAAGTTTACATGGTCGAGGGACTTTCGCACTACACCTACTCGCCAAGGCTACACGGTCGAGGAACCCTCACTTTACGCCACTCGCTAGAGTTACTCGGTCGAGCACTTCTCCCGCCTCCACTTGCCAGAGTTACAAGGTCGACCAGCTCTCCAACTACACTCCACTCGCCAAGATTGCGCAGTCGAGGGACTCTCCAGCTACACCTTCTTACCGTGGCTATAGGGTCGAGGAACCCTCACGTTACACCACTCGCCAGAGTTATGCGATCGAGCACCTCTCCTGCTACTCTCCACTCACCACAGTTATGCGGTCGAGCACCTCCCCCACCACACTCCACTCACTAAGGTTATGTAGTTGAGGGACTTTCCTGCTACACCTTCTTACCAAGGCTACACGTTTGAGGAACCCTTCCGTTACGCCACTCGCTAGAGTTACGAGGTTGAGCAATTCTCCCACTACATTCCACTCGTTGAGGCTACATAGTCGAGGGACTTTTCCACTCCACCTTCTCGCCATAGGCCACACGGCTCAATTTAGATTAAGTTAATTCTAACCTTAGTTTTCCTTAAACCTGATTCTACATAACTGAGACCAGAACTAACTACATTCATACTTCGTAAATCAACAAAAATCCTTCTTTTCATTCTCCATAATTGGAACAAAACAAAGGTAGCAATCCCTCATTGTCAAATTTTCATTTCACTTAACATAAAAGCCACAGTTCAAAATATACAACTACCAAGGATCAATTGTCCAAAGTTCAACAAAACAAAAGCATAAGAAAAAAACATCAAGAGTGACGAGGAGGAGGGAAGGCGTCACCCTCCACTTCAAGTTGTGAAGATCTGTCTCAGGATGTGCAAGTAGAAGCTCCCATAGTTGCTTAGTCCCCCTAAAAGCCATGGCCAAAACCAAGGTCACGGACTGCGTGGGTAGAATTAACCTGGGGAAGGAGCCGACTGATCTGTTCTTGCGAGCGGCCCAGCTCTCCAGTCAGCTCGGATATCTTCGAATCTAAAGCAGCCAAGTTCTTCTTCCAGGTCTCCAAGCTCAATGCCAAATAATGGAGATTGTGCTCCCTAAGAGCACTCTTAGCCTCTGCCAAATCTTGTTTTGCCTTAGCTTTCTCGCCCTGAGCTATGCTTTGTTGGACAATGGGTTCTGACGTTCTTCCTCTGAGCAAGTCAGGCGGCTAATGTATTCTTCACCTTTCGCAGTCCCTCCACCTCTCTTTCCAACTCAGGTAGGTGGCCAAATTATCTCATTCAACCACTCTATCATCCGCTTTGGCCTTGTGTAGCGTAGTCTCTTCCAACGCGCTCGCTAATTTAGATAGAAAAGAGGCAATCTGGTCGTGAAAGGTGGCTTCAACTTGGGAAAGCTCCCCAGCTAGCTCTTCTTTCTCTACTCGGGCAAAGACAATAGCCCATTGGGCTTTGCCAATGAATGAACGCATGGAGTCGTTTTCCTCTTCGAGTCCCATACGATCTTCCACCAGCGCAATAATCAACTTGTCAACTCCCTACAAAAGCCCAGTTAGGACAAAAAGGTAACAAGCTAACATAAAGTTAAACTAAAGAAAAATGAAGCTCATCTGCAAAAGGATACTATGGAGGTTGAGGACAGTGGAAGGGAAAACCTCATTGCGACGCGACCTGGTGGCTTGAGAGGAGTCACCAGGGCAAGCAGAGGAAGCACCATGGTGAGCACTTGGAATCTGGAAGGAGACCCCAACAGCACCCTCTAGGGTGAGCAACTCACGAATAGTCTGAGGCGACATCTTCCCTGAGTTACCTGAGTTGATGCCCCGGTTGTTTGATCAAATTGAGGCACGACGACTTCCTCCCTGAATGGAGGTCCTCTGGGATGACCAGTTTGAATATCGCATNCCCCCCCCCCCCCACCCCCGGGGAAGTATAGAAGGGTGAGGAAGGGATTGACACCCTGCTCCTGCTGGCGAAAGATAAGTTTGGAAGATAAAGTGCAACTCAGGAGTATCCCCACCCTAGGCCATGGAGGTAGGAGGATATGGCTCGCCAACATCTTCAAGATGAAACAAGTCACCAAAGCCATCTAGTAAGGTAGAAAGGTCGCTCATAGGGGGTGCAATAAAGAAGTCTGCGTTCAGAACAGAGACAAAATCATCCCATCCAGATAAGGGTCACCTTTTGGGTTCACTGCCTACCCAGAAGTCTGGGTCTCCTCAGCCTCCAATATGAAATCCAATTTAGCGTTTGTCTGATCCTTGATGTAACAAACTAGTCATGGGCACTGGAGGCTTGCTCGAGCCCTCTCCACCATTCATTAGAGGGGAGGCAAAGGGAGACCCTTGGAAGAGCTAGATGTGTTCGAGGACTTGGCGCCAAGTGAGCTTTCTTCTTTTTACCCCATGCCTCCATGAGTGATAATCTTTTTAAGTTTCCAGCTGGCAGTGGAGGCGCCCAGAATTTTGAGATAGAGCACATGGGTCTGGTTAGGTACCATTAGGAACTTATTGATGTTGGTGGGTGTCAAAAGGGCGTACGACCAAGTGGATTTAATGTTAGCCATCGCCCAAGATTGAACTAGGTGAATATGAGGTTCCTCTTGGGAAGATAGGTACCATCAGGAACTTATCGATGTTGGTGGGTGTCAAAAGGGCGTCAGACCAAGTGGATTTAACATTAGCCATCGCCCAAGATTGAACTAGGTGAATATGAGGTTCCTCTCGGGAAGACAACAAAATCTCAAGGTCATGCTCGTCAGGAACGAGTGACCAAGAAGCTTTGATAGGGAATTCCCGATATGATGCCTCATCCATCATAAATTCCCACCCCTACGCGAAACAAAGAAAAATTTCTTCGACCAGTCCTTGGCATGGGAATACTTACGCTCTAACTGGACCAATCTGCTACTAGACCTAAAGCTACAAAGGTTCCAATCTAAATGCCTAAGCCCATGAAGGAAAAGGAACTCCTGAGCTATAAGGTCAGGATAGTCATTACTAGTGGGCTCCAAGATCCGCCGCCACAAAATGCAACAGGCCATTAAAATACGCCAAGCATTAGGAACCAACAGGCCTAAGACGTCTAAGACATCACTAATAGGCCGCATGAAGGGCAGACAAAGCCCCATTGAAAACATGGCTAAATCGAGGGCAACCGAAACTGCCATACCTCTAACATCAGGGATCCCATGTCGCTAGCTGGGCAAAGACAATCCCACTGAATTGGGAATGTTGAAGTCGTCCCTCGCAACATCCAATTCTCGACATGAGAGGGTGGAAACCCAGCGATGACCTTCAAAGATTGAACGGGGAGCATCTCCTTCGACATCAGGGTTAGCCGCAGCATCTTTGAGATTGACAGAGGAATTGCGAGGTCATGAAGAACCACCGCCACGAAAGGGGCTCAAAGCTTTCTCTTTTCTAGTTGCCATGGGTATGCAGAAAGTAGAGGAAAGCAATGGAGGCAGAAGGATGAGAGGGTTTGCAGCATAGAAAGCACGAAGGGTTTTGGACGCAAAGCAAGAGAAGGAAGTGAAAACGAAACTTGCACAAGATGATAAGAAGTGTCAGGGAGCAATAAATACCTACAACAGTTGCAACAACTCGCTCCTTTCTCTCTCGATTGGTCATGAGTCTCGCCTTTTAAATATAGCGGTTGATTTTAAAGCAAGCCTAGTGTTTTAAAGCCCTTGAATATTTTAAATGCCCCGAAAATATTTATATGGGATATGTCAATGTTATTGAACCAAGCCTGATTTTAAGTAAGACAATTATAATATTTTTGAAGAGCTCCAAAAACTTATAATTGTAGAAAATTATTTTCTCTAAATTTTTTTAGTTATTTAAAATATTATTGGATTTTAATTATGTTGAAAACTCTAATTAATTAGATGGTTTTATTCTCTTAAATATATTTAATAAGACTTCATCATTTTATTAATGATGAGAGAATATTATTTTATAAACTGAAATTTAGTTTAAATAATATTCTATATTAATTCCTCTCAGTACTTTTAGTTAAGTTAATGTTTACCCTTTTTCAAATTAGTATTTAAAATCTATCGTTAGGTCGTTTTGAACATTCAAAGATGAAGGATTGGGATTAAAACCCTAGCTCCCTCTCTTTCTCCCTCACTTTCCCCTTCCTTCTCTCTCTCCTCTCCCTTCAACTTACGCCGCATGCACCCGCTCCCCGTTTGGTCTCCCTCTCTCAGCCTAGCCCAGCCGCTTGCCATCATCCCCATGACACCGCACCACCACCGGCAGCTCCCCTCCATGCCGGCTAGCACATACACCATCAAAGCTCCGACGACAGCTCCCTCTCCCTACACGCTAGCTCTCCCTCCTAGCACTACCGTCGTCAGCCACTACCACCACTAAGCACCACCATGAGTCTCCCCTGACCACCCCATTCCTCATCCCATTGACCCGAAGCCCTAGCTCCTCCCTAGGCCACGCACGAAACCCACAAGTTTCTTCCCATCGCAGCCATATGCTGCCTCCCATGCCATTAAAAGCTTCCTCTCTCACCAGTGACCTCCCTTAGCCACCCTCATGCCCAACCGAAGTCCCATCCTCCCACACGCTCTCTCACTTTCTCACAGGCTCTTTCTCATGCACGGCTAGATTCGCCGCCATGACACCACCCACTACCACCCCAACGCCAATACAAGCTCCACCAGCACCCCTTCAAGCTTCTCCATGCCTAGCCATAGTCCCTAGCTGTCCTCTTGCCTCTCACGCACTCTCACCCTCTCAGATGCACTGTACACGGCTAGATGCCATCGTGCTATGCCTCTCGCCGCCACCACGAGGCCACCATGAGCCTTCCAAGACCACACCTAGCTAACCCCACGCCCAAACAGACCCTAAACACCCCAAACAGCCACTGTACATGGCATTAGCCGCCACCCACAAACTCCCCACCATGTCAGCCATCCTCCATAGTCACATTAAACCCGACAAAGCCTAGATCTAGTTGAGAAACCCTAGATCTATCCACCCAAAGTAGCCCTGTTCCAAGGTCATGGTAGTAACAGCTTCTACCCAAGCTAGTGGCTTCTGACGCCACTGACCATGTCGAACAGTGAATAGTGCACGGGTTATCCCAAAGATGGTATAACTCTCTTTCTCTTATCCTCATTATTGTGTTAGCTGGTTAGTTAGGTTATAGATTGTGCTGTTAGTATTTATGGAGTTCGCTGTGTAGTGTGGAGATGTGATGTGCTGTGTACGTGAAGTATTGGGCGTAGTTGGAAAGTATGCTGTGTAGCCGTGTCGTTGACTATGCCGTGAAGTGTGGTTGGAAGTATGTGCTGTAGTGATGATGTGGCGTAATGTGGATTGGGAAGAGTACACTTGAAGTGTACGTGTACTCTCGTGGCGTAGTGTAATGTGAAAGGAGTATACATGAAATGTACTCCATGTGGTGTGGCAATGCACCTTATGGTGTGTGCCACAGTGGTGATGTGGCGGAGTGTAATGTGAAGGGAGAACACATGGAGTGTACTCCATGTGGTGTAGTGATATGCCGTGTGGCGTGTCATGAAGATAAGGATGGTTGCATAGTTTAGGAACATAGAGCGTGATGAATAGTGACGAGAACTGTGAAACAGTGTCCTGGGCTAGTTGTGATGTAACCGATAGTCCCAGTAACTAGTGTTACTGTGTAGTTGTCTTATGTTTGGGAGTATGTGTGAAGTGTTGGAAACTGTGGAATAGTGTCCCGGAATAGTTGTGATGTGGCCAGTAATCCTAGTGACGGGTGTCACCGTGTAGTAGTGTTATGGCTGCTGTACGTATAAAGTGACAAAATGGTGTACAAGTGATATAGCGGGAACGTGACGAGATGTCATGATGTGACAAGAGTACGTGAGGAACCGTACTTGTGATGAGGGAGGAGTTGGCGTCGAAGTGACATTTCAGGATGCCAAGTGACGTGACATGGTCACGGTGTAGCTTGAGAGTGGTCTCGAGCTATGTGACGTGACATAAAGTGTAGTTGTTAATGGTGTCATGTTGTGTTAAGTGTTGGGATGAATTGTCACGAAGGACGGGTAGCATGAAGAGTCATGCTAGTCAGGTTAAGAAAATGTTGGTATCGAAGTATGGAACTTGTTTACACAAGCAGGTGTTAATGGACTATATGCTGCTCTTAGGTGATAAAAGGGAGTAGGGTATATGTGTAATCTGGTTAGACACATGTGCTGGACGGATTTACCATATGTAATGGGTAATCTGTACTAAGCATAGACACACGATGTTTGGGCCTCACAGTTGGCTTAGAGTTGTATGATATGCATGGATGAGGATGATGATGATGATGAGGAAGCCTAGGCTCAAATGTAGGAAGTGACGTGTGTTTGTCTAGGATTGGGATGTGTGACTTAGTCGGCTTGAGTCATAGATCGGAATAAGGTTAATGAGAAGAATAAGATAGAGGTCTTAGTGTCTTAACCCTAAGGTGAATCATGAGATTCACTCTAGTGGATAAGCACTCGAAGTAAAAAGCTGATTTTGAAAAAGGTGACCTCAAGAAGGTCATAGAATGGGAAAATGTGATAAAGGAAAACATAGAAGATAGGGATAGAATGAGAGTGTGTCTCAGTAAGGAAAAGTCCAAGTGAATTGTAGTTTATGTCTTCTAAGTTTAGTTGCTTATGCACTAGATAGAGAATGACACTAAGGTTATGTGTATGCATGTAGGTTACCATCTGATACGCACATTAATGGAGTGCATGATATGAAAGTAGCATGGAGTTCAAGTAAGTATTATATTGATACTCTTCTAGAGTTTTATAAAAGATATGAAAATGAAAAATAAATGCTTCTCTTTACCATGCTTTACGAAATGAAATGAAAGGAGGTTTTAAGAAAAGTATGCTGAGTATAAGTGTTCAAAGGTATACGTATGCAATGACTCTTCTTGGCAGCCCCTTTTTATGCAACCCAAGTATTAAGTGTATGCATGTGAATGAATGACTATATGCAGTATGTATTGTATGTATTTTCATAAAATGAGTTGTGAGGCTTATGCTTTATGCTTTAAGTGATGCTTTAAAATGTCCCTACGAAGTGATGCTTTAAGGATGCCATGAACTGATGTTTTAAATGATGCATTGAAAGATGATGTTTAAGCTCATGCTTTTAAATGATGTTTTTTCATGAATGGACTCATAAATGAAAAGGACTGAAAAGGAAAGGACTGAATGAAAGAAAAGGATTGAAAGAAAATGAACGTTTTAATGTATGAAAATACGTAACGGCCACAACTGAATGAATGATGGTGCCAAAATATTGGTCAGATTGAAATGCCGGGTAAGTAGTACTGGTAGTGCACCCAGTGCTTTCCCCCTGACTGAAAGGGATTCCCAACCTGTGGCCACGGGTGGAATCCAGGTCCAAAGGAAGACCGCTAACCCTCACACACGGGGCGTAACAGTGTGTGCCAGCCAAAGGAAAATGCTAAGAAAATGTATGTATGCATGAATTCTTTAAGAAATGAAGGCACTGATGGGAGAAATATTTTATGACAAGAAACCCTTTTTAAGAAAAATCCTGCCTAGTGATGTTTTCAAAATGAATGTATGTCTTATGTATGTAAGGTATGTATGGAATGATGAATGCATGAATGAAAACCTATGGTTCTATATTTTTACTGTATAAAGTAAAGCTTATTGAGTATTCGACTTATTTTAGTTTTATGTATGCCCCTACGCCCACAAAAACTGAATGAGCAGAACGCATCAGGACAGACATGGCCCAAGGGGAAGAGCACGAAAGTCTAGGCATGAGAGTATTAATTGTATGAAAGGCCTTTTTATTTTAAGTTTGATGTTTTCCACTGTAAACCTGTTTTATTCTCAAAACATGCTTTATATTATAACGTAGAGTCTTACACCCTAGGTATGGAAGTAAAAAGTTTTAAAAGGTCAGTAACTCCCGTCTCATTTTCAAAAATCATTTTCTAAAAAGTCCCACGATAAGGACGGGGTGTTACATCGGTTGATAGAGGGGCATGCATATTGACGTGAGGATGAAACGACTCTAGCAGATGTAGGAGGAATAATGAGTAGAACCCCAAATATTGCCCCAAGTATGAGTCTCATCGCACTGCGCGTGACGAGAACTCACCGGGTAACTGGGAGGGCTCTTGCCCAATCCAAAAGATCCAACATCTCTTTGGATAAAAGCCCCATCGCACAACGCACAATGAGGCCTCGCGGGGTAATTGGAGGGGCTTCAATTCTACCAAAATGGATTAATGGCATCTAGTGTAATAGTCCCATCACACAATGCATGACGAGACTTTGCGGGGTAACTAGAAGGGCCTTAATGCCACCATAAGGGCTCGCGGGGTGCTGCCATGGGCCTGGTTCATGGTGGCCCGACAAATCACTCCCCTCAAGGTTCAAATCCCTCTAGCCTGATAGGGCTCATGCCAATTTTTTAAGGACAAGAACATCTGCCCGCTTATCCTGGGATAGTTGGGATATTCACACATTCAAAGTGAGTAAATAGCCCGAATGTTCTAGGGTTAAATTTCAAATAGTAGGCAAATCAGTTAGTCCGGGTGATCCTAAGAAGTCAAAAGCTCTATTTAAAGAATTCAGGTACGCTAATGAAGGCTCTTGAATATTTTAGCTCTAGGAAGATTCCTATCCACTACAACATAATTTCTTTTTAGTGACGGTTGGAAAATTATGACAGTCCCCAAACTGTCACTAAAAAGCATTTTCTATGACGGTTTCTGGAAGCGGTCACTAAAGATAGATGAGATTTTTTTTTTTCGAACGGAGGAGAAATTTATGTTCGAACGTCACATATACATTCGTACATTGAGGCTACTTACGTGCGAACGTGAAATATTTTGGCACTAACGTGCAAACATTAATTGTAAATTTAAATTAAATATGACTCTAATTTAAAACTTTTGTGGTTTTTATAGTGCATAATTTTTTGAACAAGTCTAAAAAATGGTAATATATATTTATATATACACAATTTGTAAAATATAATTATATATTTATATATATAAATATATTTATGTTTATATATATTTGAAGTGCAATGATTTAGTATTAAAGTTAGAAAATCTAACATTAAAGAAGATTGAGAATTGAAATTAAAAAATAATGGATATATTAAATAATATTGTTCCGTACATATATTAAAAGCAAAATACAAAATATGATACAATTTCATCAACAACACTCAGACGAATGTGTTGTTCACGAAATTCGTACTTCATATCTCCTTGGTCAAGGTATCAACCTTCTCATTGAGGATATCTACACGAAGGGCTATCTTGGTGACAGACTTTTCTACAGACATGATCTATCGATCGATATGCATAGTCAATTGTGAGATCATTACATCAACCTAAGCAGGCTACACATCTCCCGCAGATATACTCGTCGGCTACTGACTACTACTCCCAACACCGGGCCCTGGTTGCATCAGAGGAACTAGATTCGCTACAGGGGTGGCTGACGTCGAGGATACCCCCTCGCCTGTCCAATTCTTCGTCGATGCGTGCTCATGTCGAGGGGGCTCATTTGATCTGTGACTTGCTCCTCCCACTGGAGTGGCACTCTCAGAGCAAGTAATAGCCGTCTGATGATTACACCGTATTGGAGGTTGTCCGTGGAGACGATGCTCGCCTAGTAACTGATCCTTTCAAATATGCGCAGTGGCAAATCAATGGGATCTCCACGTGCCACTTGTATAAAGAATTGTGCCCGAATCCAACTAAATGTGGTCTTATGTGCCATAGGATCTAGGTTTGTTGCAACAATAAGCTGCAACATGTAGAAGAAAGGTAGCAAATGTATTTGGTTTAAGGCGTTCTTCCTCTCGATCTATGTGCGGTCTCTCCCAATGAGGATATAGAAATCCTCATCTTAGGCATCATTTGGAGCCTCACGGTCAATACCCTCAGCCTCTAACCTGTCTACATCTCTGGCATCATCTATTGGCTCAACTGGGCCAGTAGATGATGCAGAAGTACCTAGATCTGCATCGAGTGTGCCGTGTGTAGATATAGATGTGCGAACCATGGTTGTGTCGCCAGTCTGAGAGTCAGCTATAGTTGATGTCTCGACTACTTGAAAAATCTCGAGGAGCTCGACGATGACATCCAGTGAAATCTCAAACGAAACACTGTGTACAGTCACGATGTGAGAGGATGCGTCCTGAAACATGGAGCACATCCCCATATAGATCTCCCAAACCATTGAGCGGTATACCTTCCCCCTCAATGTGTAGATATTTCCCCAGCCTCTACTGATGAAGACATCTCTAAGGTTCGTCTACTCCCATCTGAGCTTAGGCATTAGAGACACCACATCAAATTCTCAAGCCACCTTACTCTTTGGTTGCAGGGGATCGGGAGTGCGTAGTAGTAAAAGACGTCCTTAACAGTATCATTACTCATCTTGGAAAGCTCCCACACAGCTTGGCTGGCTGTGCCTTGCAAAAATCAGCCAGAAGCTCTTTTGACCTATGCGAGTACGTAATTCTACAAATTTTGTTTTATGATAAACTTTGTTTGAGTAATTTATGTAGTACTAACGCTAATCAAATATGTTTTGATAGATGTTTATATATATATATCGAAAAAGATGGATAATAATGTATGTTATAGTTCGCTGTGGATCATAGGCATATAAAATCAAGTATGTATATGCATTAATATGCATGCCATGAGACAAAACAATTAACCATGCATGCAAGTATATATTTGTTATTCTTTTTCCGCACCACCTTCTTGCAGTATGTAAACACTAACCTCCCTGGATTCTCTTGCCGATGCCCACCGCGTTGAGCATTCATACTTGAAGCCTATCGGTGATACAACCTCCAAAATAAACAGTAAAAACTCCAAACTATTATTTCCCCACAGACTGAAAACAATATTGTTATAATATAATTTGTTATTATTTCCTGTTTTGAGATTTCTAAAAGTTGAATTATTTATTATATCTTGTGTGAGAGCTTAAGAAAGTTGTAATGATGAGATCAGATTATTTGGTTTGTATAACCAAATGAGACCTTAAACATAAGGCTATGTTCAGTTATTGAACCAAACTTAACTCATCTCAAACCAATCATTGATGGGACCCAATACTTTTTCAACTTTCCATAAAAAAATTAAACTGATCATCTCAACGTACTTCATACATTTCAACCTATAAAGTTAAACTCAACTCAACCTAAAAAAGTTAAATTCATCTCAATAGGACTCACAAAATACTACTATTTATAATTCAACTCAACTCATCTCAATATCCAAACTCAACTGGACTTTTGAGATCAAAATCGATGATATCACTCAGAGAATACCTCCGTTTTGTGCAATTGATTAAAAATATTATTGATATGAGCAAGATTACAATCACTTTTTGGAGTGTGGTAAATAAGAGTAGGGCTGAGCAAAAAATCTGAAAATCTGACTCTACCTCAGAGTCGGAGTTTTTTTAACCAAAAAAGCTGTAGGCAGAGTCGGAATCAGAGGTGGCGATGTACCCACTCCGAATCCGATATTGTACATATTTTATAAAAATATATGTATTTTTTAGATATTAATCATATATATTTTTTATAACTATAACTTATATAGTTAATTAAATTCAATAATATACTAGTATGAGAAAATTATTATAAAGTAATATGCTTATACTATAATATAAATAGACTAAATTCACATATATAATAGTTTAGTATATTTAAAAACCATACTACTAACTATTACTACCATGTAACGCATAATAACAACTAATATAACATTTAATACTAATGCATCATATATAAACATAATATATAAATTTATAATAATTAACATATAATAACATGTACAAGTAATGTATAATAATCAATGTATAATAGCATGTAATACTAATGCATAAACCTTAACATATAATAACATGTAATACTAATGTATAATAACAATAATTTGTACAATGATTTATTTTTTCAATTTTGGTTATGTTTCAATAAAATTGAAATTGAAAATTTTTTTTTTTTAAATTTGCAATTTGGAAGCCCAAATCCGATTAGTGAGAGCCCAAGATTGTCAAATTGAAATTTCAAATGGATTAAAAAAAAATCTCAATAAAAAAGCCCAAATCCGACTCCGTTCCAACAAGTCGGAGTCAAAATCAGATCAAAGGCTATGCGAATCAAAGTTGGAGTTAGAGGTCGGATTCGACCTCCAACAAAGTCAAAGTCGGAGTCGGACATAGGGCACTCCGACTTTGCCATTGTCGATGCACAACCCTAAATTAGAGTACTCCTTGTTAATTATTTTATGAAGGGTGCGAAGTTTTTGGAGTTCTTGAGTATTTTTGGGTTGTAAATGTACGTAAATAAGATTTAAAACATATATGTTCAGCCAAAATTTACAAAAAAAATGAAATTTAAAGTTTAAATAAATTTATCAAACAATATATTATAAATTTAAGAAAAGTACCTGTTAAGGCGGAATCAGTTACGCGATAAGCCAATGGGTAATAAGCAAGCAAGAATACAATTGTGCTCAAATGAAACTGTTGAGTCTCCTTTTATAGCCGCAAAGAGGAATGAAAAGATCAAGTCCGTTTCATTTCCTGACTTTGTAAATCGTGAATCACGGAGAGAATAGGACAGAAAACTTTAAAACTTTTGTTTCGTTTGGAAAGACATGCCCACGTTTCCAAGTGAGAGAGAATTGAAAAGCTGTGGATAAAAGATAAGTGGATAGTTGCACAAGATAAGAAAAAAGGACCCTTTGAGAAACTTTTCCATGGAGAGTGGCTTTAAAAATTTACAAGTACTCCACCAGTTCCTTGGAGCCGTTGTACATGTTTATTGACGGGACCTTAAATTTTGGTGGTAACGGTACCGTCATGATCTCTGAGCTGTAAGGCAAGTTGTGGTGCTGGTCAGCAGTTGATCAACTGAAGACGAGGTCCCTATCTTCTTGGTCATTTCCTTGAATTTGTCCATCAGGCTGCACATATCTTGATGCATCTTCTTTGTCTCCTTGTTCTCTTGAGGAGCTGTGCCCATGCCAGTGCTATGGGCCTCCTTTTCCTAGCATTAAGCAATTTTTCTTGTGAAATGAGTGTTTGGACATTAGGAAAATTTCTTAATTTATTTATTTCTGCTTATTGGTCATGATGTCGAGGGGCAGCACTGTTTGACCAGATTTCTAGAAAAGGGATAATAGCATTTACCACAAAATATCAAAACCCAAATGGGGAGCTCCTTAAAATCTGGAATGAAATACTTCTGGCATCATGTGTATGCAATAGCAGTGGACCCTTTGTTCTTCTTCACTCTTGGGATCAATGAAGACTATTAGAAGTATTATTCTTCTGATAGTTAGTGAGTTGTGAACTAAGTTATATTAGTTCCCTTGGTTAGTTTTAAAATTATTTTTCCCGCCTCTTTTTTGGCTTGTATAAAAGAGCACATATGTACTCTGATTAAATTCAATGCAAGTTTTACAGAACTTCACAACCCCTTAGTTCAAAACTTATCATGGTATCAAAAGAAAATTTTCCCGCGTAAACATGGCTTCTTCTTCTTCGTCTAGTTCCTCTGTTTCATCTTCTTCTGTTCCTGCGGATTCATCCGATCCGTATTACCTTCATCATGGTGATAGTCCAGGCACATTACTTGTTACTCAACCCCTTACAGGTGACAATTACAATACCTGGCGTCATTCCATGCTTATGGCGTTAACTGCCAAGAATAAAGTTTGCTTCATCGATGGATCTATTTAACCTCCTTTAGAAACTTCACCATTGTTTCAATCATGGACTCGATGTAATAATATGGTACTTTCTTGGTTGCTTAATTCTCTTTCTAAAGAGATTGCTGCTAGTGTCATTTATGTCAATTCTGCCATGGAGATGTGGTCTGATCTCAAAGAGAGGTTTTCTCAGGGCAATGGTCCTTGGATATTCCAATTACAGAAGTCCATCCCATCTCTTACACAGGATGATCTTTCTGTTAGTTCCTATTTTACTCAGATGAAAGGATGTTGGGATGAATTGATGAATTATCATCCTCTACCTGTTTGTTCTTGTGGTGGATTACGTACCTTACAAGCTATGCATCAACAGGATTATATCATGCGCTTTTTGATGGGATTAAATGATTCCTATTCGCATGTTAGAGGTCAGATCCTTCTTGTTGATCCTCTGCCTCCTATCAATAAAGTTTTCTCTTTGATTCTTCAAGAAGAACGACAACGTAATATTGGATCTGTTTTGGTCCCAAGCATACCTTCTGTTGCCTTTTCTTCCTCTACTAAACCTGTTCATATGGCCAAACCTTCTACTCGCAGACCTATTTGCTCTCATTGTTCTATTCCAAGGCACACTGTGGAGAAATGTTTTAAGTTGCATGGATATCCTCCTGGATATCGATCAAAAGGCAGATCCTCCAATTCTACATCCAATTCTCTACCTCTTGCCCACTCTGCTAATCATGTTGCATCCAATCCTTCGATGCCTCTTACTCAAGAGCAATGCCAACAACTCTTGGCACTCCTTCATTCTAAACCATCAATTCCTTCACCACAAATAGCAAATCTGGTAACATCTCCATTTGATCAGCTTTATGGTAAGTGTTCCTTCTCTCCTTCACCTTCTATTTTTTCTCTCAACACAGCACATCTCACTTCCCTACCTCATGATGAATGGATCATCGATACTGGTGCCACGGACCACATGATTCATTTTATTTCACTCTTCAAATCCTTTCAACCTGTACATGATTCATTTGTTAAATTACTAAATGGTATTTCAGTACCAGTTACACATGTTGGATCTGTCCATTTGTCTCCTCAGCTTGTTTTACACAATGTGCTGTGTATTCCTTCTTTTCATTTCAATCTCATTCCTTAGAAGGTTCCAAATATTTTTTCACCCTAGTTGATGACTTTTCTCGCAGCACTTGGGTTTATTTGTTAAAATCTAAATATGATACTCGGGTCTTGTTACAACACTTTGTTGCCATGGTTGAAACTCAATTCAATTCAAAGATAAAATTCATTAGAACTGATAATGGTAGTGAATTTGCCATGCACAGTTTCTTCTCTAGTAAAGGCATAGTCCACCAACTTTCCTGTGTAGCCACTCCTCAACAGAACTCAGTGGTTGAAAGGAAGCACCAGCACATTTTAAACGTTGCTCGTGCTCTCCTTTTTCAATCCAATCTTCCTTTACATTTCTGGTTAGATTCAATTCTTACTGTTGTGTACTTAATCAACAGAATTCCTTCCCCTTTCTTGAACAATAAAAGTCCCTATGAATTACTTTTTAATAAGCTTCCTTCTTATGCTCATCTGAAAGTATTTGGGTCCCTTTGTTATGCTTCTACATTAGCTCAAAACAGATCAAAATTTGATCCTTGAGCTAGAAGATGCATATTTCTTGGCTATCCACTTGCTATTAAAGGTTACAAATTGTATGATCTTGATGCTCATACAATTTTTGTTTCCCGAGCTGTTGTGTTCCATGAACACATTTTTCCTTTCCAATCTTTATCTTAAAATATTAATTCTATTAAGTCTCCTATTTCTATTGTTCTTCCTCAACCCATTTCTGATTAGTCTCACTTCCATATTCCTTCATTTGAATCTTCCTTATCTTCAGACCAATTGGATTCTGCTCAAAATTCACATGTTCCTTCAAATCAATTCCTTCTTCTATTTCACCTGGTCCTCTTAGAAGATCTTCTCGAGCTCACAGGCCACCTGGATATTTGCATGATTTTTATTGCCAAATAGCATCTTCAAAGGCTTGCTCTTCTTCATCTTCCAATGAGGTTTCTGTTTTTGTTTCAGGTACTCCTTACCCTTTTTCTAGTTCTCTTTCATATTCACAATTGTCGTCCAAACACAAAGCTTTTGTCATAGGTCTTTCTACTATTTTTTAGCCTAAATTTTTCCATCAAGCTGTCAAAATTCCTCATTGGAGAATTGCCATGGCTGAAGAAATCACAGCCTTAGAAACTAACAAAACATGGACTTTAACTACTTTTCCCCCTGGTAAAAGTACAATTGGATGCGAATGGGTCTATAAAGTGAAGCTTAGGTCTGATGGAACACTTGAGAGGTATAAGGCTTGATTAGTTGCTAAGGGGTTTACACAAAAAGAGGGTGTTGATTACTTTGATACATTCTGTCCAGTTGCTAAGATGGTGACAGTTAAGTGTCTTCTCTCCATAGCAGCAATTAAGGGTTGGCATCTTAGTCAATTAGATGTCAACACTGCCTTTTTTCATGGAGAATTGTTGGAATTAGAAGTGTATATGACTTTACCTTCTGGATTTGGTGATAAAAATGATAAAAGGGTATGTCGCTTGAACAAGTCTTTATATGGATTGAAGCAAGCTTCTAGGTAGTGGTTTGCAAAATTTTCCTCTACAATCATTTCTCTTGGGTTTTTGCAATCTAAGACAGATTACTCCCTTTTTACAAAGACTCAGGGCACTAGCTTCATGGCTTTGTTAGTGTATGTCGATGACATACTTATTGCCAGCAATGATATGACTTTTGTTAATACTTTCAAAGCCTTCCTTGATCAAAAGTTTAAACTTAAGGATCTTGGACCTTTCAAGTATTTTTTGGGCCTCGAAGTAGCAAGGAATACATTTGGAATTTCTCTGTCCCAGAGAAAATATGCCTTAGACATATTATCAGATACTGGTTTCATTGGTTCTAAATCAGTTAAAACACCTATGGAACAACATCTAAAGCTGTCTAGATCTGATGGTGTTCTTCTTGAAGATCCCAAATCTTATCGAAGATTGGTTGGCAGATTACTCTACCTCACCATTACCAGACCAGATCTTACCTTTGCAGTTCACACATTAAGTCAGTTCATGGACTCTCCTCAGCTACCTCATTTACATGATGCTCATAGAGTCCTTCAATACATCAAAGACTCACCTGGTCAAGGCCTCTTTTTTCCTTCCAATTCAAACTTAAAACTCACTGATTTTGCTGATTCTGATTGGGCAAGGTGTCAAGACACCAGAAAATCTATCTCAGGCTTTTACATATTGCTTGGCAACTCTCTTATCTCTTGAAAATCAAAGAAACAATCCGTGGTTTCAAGATTATCAGCTGAGGCTGAATATAGAACTTTAACTAACATAGTTTCTGAATTAGTTTGGCTTGTCTCTTTGTTACAGGATTTACAAGTTAATCACTCAAGTGCAGCATCTTTATATTGTGACAACAAGTCTGCCATCCATATTGCAACTAACCCAGTCTTCCATGAATGTACAAAACATATAGAGATCGATTGTCATTTTGTTCGTGACAAGATTCAAGATGGTTCTATCAAACTCTTTCATGTCAACTCTCACAACCAGCTTGTTGATTGCTTCACTAAACCACTTGGTTTTCAATTGTTTTCTACCATGCTCTCCAAGCTGGGCATTATTGACATTCATGCTCCAGCTTGATGGGGGGG
>QEOT01005015.1:108708-144534 GCA_003123785.1 Pterocarya stenoptera
GGGGGGGGGGGGGGGGGGTATTAGAAGTATTATTCTTCTGATGGTTAGTTAGTTGTGAACTAAGTTATATTAGTTCCCTTAGTTAGTTTTAAAATTATTTTTCCCGCCTCTTTTTTGGCTTGTATAATAGAGCACATATGTACTCTGATTAAATTCAATGCAAGTTTTACAGAACTTCACAACCCCTTAGTTCAAAACTTATCAAAGAAAAAAAGTGCTTGCTGTTTCACAGCACATTATATTTCATAGCAATTGCTTTGCGATCAGTTGCGGATTTAATATCTCTTGCGAATATCATTTTGGAATTCCGTACGTACATCTTATATAGACAGAGAAAGCTAAATGTGAACAAACTGAGATGGTTGCAGATGCTTGGCTCGTAGCGAAGAGGTATTTGAGGTCTTATTTCCTAATTCATGTTCTCGCAGTTCTTCCCCTCCCACAGGTAAATTAAGGAGACTAATTTTCTGCTTCAAAAGTACTTCATTAATTAATTTGCCCCATTTTTTATTTTTATTTTCGAGGAGGATCGATCGATCATCATCATGTCTATATAATTAACCTCTCTTTCCATTAATTAAATTAAGGGTGTTGTTTTATTTTCTTTTTATGTAGCTTATATGATATTAATTACTGTCATTTACATTAATCATCATCATACCATTGGCTTCTCTAATATTCAATTTGTATATAAATATATATATATTTATATAATTTCTTAAAAAGTTGATTGAATTAATTTCATTAAATTACAAATGTGGTGAGTTCAAAATGGGTTCTCGACTAGTCCATAATTCTCATTTCTCACTACAAGGCTGCTTGCGCCGGGACACTCTTGAGAGTAAACTCACAGGTGATTTCCTCTCATCTTCTCAAACGCAACTGGATTTGACAGTGACATGATCTAACCAAATAAACGCATACATCAGCTTGAAGGGTAGTTGGGATTGTCTTCCATCACATGCATGCGCAGAATGGCACATGCAACATATTGAAAGTAGGGAGATCACGACCCACCATGCACCAAAGGGGGTGACATGGCCCCCTCTTTTTGTAAAGACAGGGCCATCGTATTTTCATTAAATTTTTTATTTTATTTTATAAAGGGCGGTGCTTCATTGTGGATCGTGTTTTGCCTGTTGGGTTTAGTCCCTATGTGATTCAAATCAAATTGTAATGCTAATTATCTTGAGATAGTTTTACGTCTTTAAATATATATATTTATACACACTTCTTTGGGGATACGTATATTTCGTATCACTTCCCAGTACTTTTTTCTTTTTCAGTGAGAAGATGAATAATTAGAAAAAAAAAAAAATTATTTGCCTATCTTCGTTGACTCTTGTTATTATACTTTTGCACAAATCATGAAAATTTAATTGGCTTCACAAATATACTATATATATCTTGTATTTTTTTTTTTGCGAAGAGCCGGTAGCCACCCAATAGTGACCGTCCCAAGTTTATTAAAAAAAAATTCTCACTTATGGCGGAAGAAAACCTTAATTACAAAATGGATAACTAGGAGATTACCAGCAACCTCCCAAAAACAAAACACCAACTAAAACAAAGAAGCTAAACAGGCCTAAGAGGCAAAACAAAATAAACAAATCTAATCAGGCCTAGAAAAAATAAATAAATCTAAACAGGCCTATAAAAAAAAAAACCAATCTAAACAGGCCTAGGAAAATAAAATAAATCTAAACAAGCCTATAAAATCAACAGCAAAAATAAACACAACACAAAAAACTCAGAAGAAACCTCTGCCTTTATGAAGATAAGGAATACCCAACTTCTCCACACAGATAATGCCTTTAAGACATCTAGGAAGACAATTATGACCCACATAAATCTCATTCTTACCCGTTTCTCCTTCTCTATCCAGAAAATTGGCCACGCCGTTACCTTCCTTATATTGATGGACCACCTCAAAGTTTATCCCCTCAAGCTCTGCCTTTAAATCATCCCGAAAATCCCAAAGGTACCATAAAGTACATCTCCCTTTCCGGAACCAGTCTACAACAATACGAGAGTCACTTTCAATAACGACATTAAAAAAGTGGAATTGCTTACAAAGATGGATACCCTCCAAAATAGCCTTAAGTTCAGCCCCGTTGTTAGTCCCATTCCCAAAGTGAGCTGAGAATGCTACTTTAACCATACCGTGAAAATCACGGATAATTCCACCACCTCCCGAATTCCCCAAATTACCACGACAACTTCCATCACAATTAAGTTTCACCTAGCCCGTAGGTGGTTTGGACCAATAAACTGTTTTTATCTCTTTCGCGCCAATATTTGGATGAACAATCTGGAAAGCTTCAATAATTTTAATATCTTGCATGGTTAACTTACGGGTTGTAACACCCCGTATTTTAGTGTATTTTAATAAAGGATTAGTTTATTTAATTTAAAGATTGATTCTCTGGTTTTAGAATTTGGGAGTTTTAGAATATTATTTTATAATATTTTAAGTTGTGAAAATTATTTTTATTGGGCTTTCTTCTTATTAATTATTGTTTCGGATTTAAATTGATCTTTAATTTCAATTGGTTTGTTTATGGGTTTTAAAATTATTATTGTTTTATTAAAGCATTTCACTGCGTTTGATTAATTTTAATTAGTGTTCTGAAATTTAATTGCTTTTTATTTTAAAGAATGTTATTGTTGGAGTTTAATATTTTACTTTAACTAGTTTTAAGTTTAAACTAATTTCTTTAATTTACTGTTTTAAAAATAGTTATTTTGAGGATCAGTTGTGACTCAAAAGTTGTGAGGATTGGACCTCATTTATTTTCCCCATCTTTTCTTTTCCCTCATTTCTTTTCCCTCTTCCTTTTCTTTTCTTTTTCTTCTTCTCCTTCTATTTTTCGTTCGGACCCCCCTCTCCTAGCTCGACCCCTCTCTCTCCTCTCCCCACGACGTTCGGCCTCTCTCCACCCAGCACCACTGTCCGTCGTCCGTGGCCCTCACCGCCGGCACCATCCTCTTCCCCAGCTGCCGGCTAGTTAACACCTCCAATTTCAGACCACCCTGCGCCTCCGAGAGCCGTACGAAGCCGCAGCCTTCTTCTTACCGTTTCGCCGCCGTTCGGCCACCATTTCTTCACTACTTCATCACCGGCCTCTTGCCGTCCTAACCCACCCAATTTCAACTCCGATCCGTCGCCGGAGCCACCTCCACGAGCTAATCTCCGTTTTGAGCTTTTTAGCCTTCCACCGTCGTTTCGGCCGCCACCCATGACCAACCGTTGATTCCACTAGCTTCACCACCTCCCATAAACCCTACCCTATCAATTTCAAGTCTTCTTTTGACTCCGTTGGAATTTGGGTATACTATGTATTTCGGCCACAGTGTTTTTATACTGCTACGTTGCTTTCCAGCCGCCTTTTGCACCTCCGTGATCCTCCTAAAATTATTATATAGAGCTGTAAGTATTTCTCCAAAAGACTTTTAAGACTTTAATATATTTTTGCACTAACCTGTTTTATAAACTGTGATTTGGTTATCTGGTTGTACTGATAACTGTTGATTGTTGGTAATTGGTTGATTTCATGGCAATGTGCACGCATGCGTGGGTGTGTGATTTGAGAAACTGTATTTAAGGCTTTTTGGGTGCGTGTGTATCACCCCTAAGCCGAGATGGGGTATTATTTCGGTAGAGCTCCTCTGGACACTCGGGAGAGGAATATACTGAGTGTTGTCCCCTGGAGCTGTTGCCCGGGACTTAGACGGGATGGTAGCGCTCTCGATCTGACTCCGTGACTCCTCAGGCTGGCGGGAGTCAGAGGATGCTTGGCTATGTACGCAGTGGGCGCGGAACTGGGCATCACTCGTGTATCACTTGCACGGTCGTTATCCGTGAGGTGACGATGAGAGCCAGAGTATGTGGATGGTTCCTAGGGGAGGCCATGGTGCATACGGTTAAAATTAAAATTAATGGAATTATTCCTGGATTTTTGTTTTGTGCCAAATGGTGATTTTTGGCGTGTGTGGGAAAATTGTGATTTTCGAGAAATAGTATTTTTTTTTCGGGTTTAAGATTTGGTCATCATGTGCATGCATAGCATTAGTTGTTTTAATGTATTTATTGTCTTGGAGCATTTTGGATTTTACTTACCTGCGGTACCATCTTTTGGATACTGTAGATTTTGATGCAGGTTTTGAGGAGGATGAGCTCGAGGATGTGGCTCTGCCTGAGGAGTAGAACATTGGCTATTTTTTGTATTTGAAGATTATGGTTCGCTTATGCTTATTGTATTTTATTTGATTTGATGTTGATTTGTAAACAAAAATTGTATTATGCTGACATGTGGATTTTCAGTACTTTGATATTGTATTAAACTCTGGTACTTGGTTATTTGACTTAATCTTTCTACTGCGTATTATTTATTATACACGTGTTGCATTGCACACACTCAGCACATGTCGATGGGGTGCGTGACCGTATCGTCATCATCCCGGCATCTCGATTTCCGTGTGTGTCCGTACATGGAAGTGGGAGCGCCACATGGGTAGCTCTAAGATTATCAGCCAAAACCTTAATCCAAAACCGAACCTCCCTCCAAATATTTCCAGTATTATCCTGAACTCCTTCCATTCTAGCCTTACACCTTTTTTTCCATAAACTCCATGTAACAAGGCAAGGAAGTAAGCCAATCACCATGTCGTTGAAAGAGGATTTTTTAGAATAATGAAACCAGATCATCACTCTGGTTTTCCAAGGCAAACGATTCGTAAACGAGACACCCATCACAGCACTAGCGTGGGACCAAACAGCCGCAACTACATCTCCGGAAGATAACACATGATTGAGCGTTTCAGTGGCTTTACGTGCGCAGCAATCACAAGAGGAGGCCAAATAAATCCCTTTGCTCTGCACTCAGTCATCCACAGCTAAACAATTGGACCAAGCTCTCCATAAACAAACAGAAATTCTTTTCGGTAAAACACTATGCCAGAACCAATCATGAAATAGAGTAGGCGAACTTTTACTTCTCACCACTTCCCACGCTGTGCCTGTTGTGAAGCTACCGTCTGGAGAAGGTTTCCAAATAAAAATATCCTGGCCATGTTTACTAGCCTGCACATTCTGTAAAATCTCCGCAGTTAATTCAGAACCAACTAACTCCTGTAACAAATCAGCGTTCCAAGCGTTGTTCAGCCAACAGTCTTTGATGCACAAGTTAGAGTTACGCTCTCCCTCAACTCTTACAGATAGAGTGCTGAAACAAGCCATTTATCAAACCAGAAAGAAGCATTTCCACCTCTCACCAGCACTGAAATATTCTCCATAACTTTCGGAAGAATAGACATAATCGACTTCCAAAAGCGAGATGCAGTAGGCCTAACAACCTGAGACGAGATGTGCTCATTTCTAAAGTACTTCGCCAGGAAAAAATCAGACCACAAAGTCTTAGCAGTTAACAGCTGGTAGGCAAACTTCATATGCAGCGATTTCTAAACATCCTTAAGGTCTCTCAGTCCCATAACCCCTTTTGAAATAGGCTTACAAACTTTCTTCCAAGATTTCCAATGATACTTTCTTTTACCATCCGTCTCACCCCAAAGAAAATTGGCCAAGAGAGAGTTAATACGAGACACGGTCACCCTGGGAATATTCATCACAGACATTAAGTGAATCGGCATGCTAGATAAAACGTGATGCAATAAGATAAGTCTTCCCCCAAGAGAGAGAAGCTTCATTTTCCAACCTGAGATTTTTCACCTCATTTTCTCAATAATCGGCTCCATAATCCTCGATGTCAATCTTCCTAAAACCAACGGCGCCCCCAGATACGTAACAGGAAAAATGCCTTCTTTATAAACCGTAATTCTCAACAACCCACGCCTGCGGGTTGAAGAAATATGCTTTGACAACAACATAGCAGATTTATCTTTACTAATAACAAGAACAACCCGACCATTTCTCATAAGTCTCAAGAGTGTGAACAAGGTTTTTCATAGAACGCTTATTACCATTTGCAAAAATCAAGATATCATCTGCATAGAGTAAATGAGAAACCATAGGAGCACCCACCAAATGATGGAAATTATGGATATGCCCTGAATTAAATTTTTTTTTTGAGAAGTCTAGTAAGAACTGCCTCCATAATAATGAATAACAGGAGCGAGAGAGGGTCCCCCTGACGAAGTCCTCGGGCTGAGGAGAAATAACCAGTGAAAGTCCGCTTCATCATCACCGAAAACCATAGCGGCTCCACACAATGCCGAATTAATCTGCAAAAATTATTAGAGAAACCAAAGGCCTTAAAGACCTCCAAGAGGAAACCCCAATTCACCCTGTCATAGGCCTTAGCCATGTCGAGTTTGACCATCACATTAACACCGACAATATTCTTATGAAGCGAATGAACCATTTCCTGAGCAAGAGTGATATTTTAAAAAATGCTACACCCCGGAATGAACGCTCCTTGTTCATGGGAGACTAACTTATCAACAACCACAGTTAGCCTAGACAATAATCTTAGAGAAAATCTTGTATGCCATAGAACACAAACTAATAGGTCTAAATATGTCAAAACTGGAGGCATTAGGCACTTTTAGAATTAAAACAATAAAAGAGGAAGAATAGAACTTGGTGAGGGGCGCACCCCTGAAAAAGTCTCTAGCCACCTCAATGACATCATGTTTAACAATATCCCAGCAAGATATGTAAAACTCTGATCCGAAATCGTCAAGACCCGAGCTGCTCTCTTTGGGAATGGAAAGAACAGCTTGTTTAACCTCTTCATCTGAAGATTCAGCACACAAGGAAATATTATCGTCCTCAGAAATTTGTCCCTGAATCAGGTCTAAGAGGTCGCACTCCTCAACCCCCGACGTATCGGAGAGAAAATTCTAAAAGAAAGCAGTAACTTCCTTATGCACAATCTCGGCCCCCTCGAGAATTCTACCATTATCAAGCACAATTCGGGATATCTGGCCCTTTTTCCACTTGTGATTAATGACCGAATGAAAAAATTTGGTGTTCTAATCCCCTTCTGTCATCCATATTTTTTTAGCAATCTGACCCAATCGGCTAGCTTCCCTCTTTTCCCACAGCTGAAGCTCAGTTTTAGTGATAAGAAAATCAGCCTCAACTTCCTCAGAATAAACACCCTGCAATTGAGTGTCCAGAAACTCCATATGTTCCTCAAGTGCTCTTATATTATCTTCCACTCTCGCAAAAACATTTTTATTCTAGGCACATAAAGCCACCTTAGTGCGTTTAAGTCTGATCACAAGTTTCAGAAGACCCAAGGTTGAGTCAGGTTGGTTCCACGCCTCTTTAACATAGGGCAGGAAAGAATCATGAGAACACCACATATTGGGAAAACGAAATGGCAAAGGGCCATAACTGGAACGTTGAACCTCTAGATAGACCACCATCGGGCAATGGTCAGAATATGTCCTCAGTAAGTATTTGAATTGAGCCGACGCAAACTTCCTTAAAAAATCATCATTTATAAGCACTCTATCCAATTTCGCCCAGCTGCTAGAAACCCCTTCATGGCCATTGCACCAAGACATACGTTGGCCAGAACTTGTAAGATCAAATAGACCACAATGGTGTAAACAATCATTAAACTCCGACATTGGAATAAGAGGTCTTGGGTTACCACCAATTCTTTTTGAATCCGTTCGAATCACATTGAAGTTGCCCAACACCATCCACGGTGCGTCAGCCACTTGTGTCGCTTCTAACAGATTCTATAACTCTCTTCTTTCAACATAAGTGCATGTGGCATATAAAAGAAATCAAAATTCTTTGCCCAGCCAACCAGTAACCATTTGGGGAGTGCACGAAATGACCTCAAAATCATTGGAATCATGCCAAAACAACCATAATTAGCACCTTGCCTTTCACTAGAAATAGAATAATTATTCTATAAAAAATTACCCAACTCAGACATACGATTTTCAGAAGCAAAAGGTTCTGAAATGGCACACAGTTTGACATAATACTTATTAAGAAGCTTCTTCAGCCAGCCTCTAGAGTTACGTAAACCTCTAATATTCTAGAAAAAAATTGTATTAGTCATAGATTAAGTTTTTGAGAACGGGTAGAAACCCGTTGTGATTTCCTTACCAATAATTCCTCATTCATTTTTTATTTTCCAGAACTCGAGCGGTGCTCCACATCCGACTCATACAGTTTTTCTTTTCCCATGAACATAGGTATTTCTCCTTCTTCTTTATCCGATTCACATTCTAGCGCCAAATCTCCTTTATCAGCATTCGCATGTACCTCCTCGACGTTATCAGGATTTGCATTGTTAATTTGTGGCAATAAATCTCTAGACTATTCATCACACCACACTTCTTTGCAGTCCTCGTCATTACTTCCAGGTATATCAGCCCTTACGTGTTGGTGGAAATTTAACTGAGATTCCGTAACAACTTCTTCTATTTTTTCTTTTGTTTCTTGAATTTCCACCACATGGTTTTCCATAAGCATCTGATTAATCACTTCATTCATAGCCTGCATATTCTTCTCCATAACCCCCGGAATATTCAATTCACTCTTAGACTGAGAATTATTCTGATTTGTCTCCTGCTCCACTTCCACAGCCCGCCCATTAATGTCTGTAAATTCTTCTGATAGAAGTTTATTATTTTTGGGCTGCCAGACCTCCTCTTCTGGCCTGGAGAGGAGCTTACAGCCAAACTATTTTCTCGCTCCACCATAATAGCCAAATCAATTAACTCATGGAGAGAGGAAATTCGCTGACAAATCACAAATCTGCGTATCTCAGGACGCAGATCACAAATCTGCGTATCTCAGGACGCAGACCTTCTTGAAATCGCTCCACTTGCAACTCCTCAGTGGCAATAAGATGGGGCGCAAAACGCCCAAGCTCCAAGAAAGCACGAGAGTACTGATCCACAATCATATTTCCCTGAACCAGATTATTAAATTCTCGAGCTTTTTGCCTTCTCACAGTAGGAGGGAAAAATTGATCATCAAACTCCTTTTTAAAATGCTGCCAAGACACAGCGGCTAAAGATCCAAACTCTCTCTCTAGGAGATTCCGCTTCGCTCTCCACCAATTTGCTGCTTCTCCTTGCAACAAATAACTAGCATACATAACTTGTTGAGCTTCCGTGCACCCACAAATCTCAAACGTCCTCTCAATTCCATTGATCCAACCTTCAGCTTGGAGTGGATCTTCTACTCCAAAGAACATGGGGGTCCTATGCTTAAGGAACCTCTAATAAGAGCACCCCACTTGCATAACCAAATTTTGGTCAACTGGTGGTGGTCTGATATTTTGATGAAAGAGGTCTGCCATTCTCGTCAAAGCTCTGGCAATGGCATTATCAATCTCGCCGTGAGACGATTCCTCCATAGGTTCCTTATCTTGTCTCCTTGGCCTTACCATTTTCTGTCAAAGAATAAACCTCAACCTCACTTTAGTTCCAATTAGAACACGAAATAATATAATAAAATAATTTTAAATAATTAAATAACATAAAACAATTAAAACAAATAAAACAACACATCATACACAAATGAAATAATTTCAAAACCACTTCAAATCAAGCTTAAAAAATTTTGGTACTTCACCTAAGGGACATGTGGCTTTACCCAAAGCCAAACCTCTCTGATACCACCTGTGGTGCCCCCAACTTCCATGTACGGACACACACGAAAATCGAGACGCTGGGATGACGATGACACGGTCACACACTCCATCGACATGTGCTGAGTGTGTGCAATGCAACACGTGTACAATAAACAATACGTAGGAAATATTAAGTCAAATAACTAAGTACCAGAGTTTAATACAATAAAAAAGTACTGAAAATCTACATGTCAACATAATACGATTTTTGTTTACAAATCAACATCAAATCAAATAAAATACAATAAGCATAAGCGAACGATAATTTTCAAATACAAAAATGGCCAATATCTCTACTCCTTAGGCGGAGCTGCAACCTCAGGCTCATCCTCTTCAAAACCTGCATAAAAATCTACAGTACCAAAAAGATGATACCGCAGGTAAGTAAAACCCAAAATGCTCCAAGACAATAAATATATTAAAACAACTAACGCTATGCATGTACATGATGACCAAAGTGCAAACCCGAGAAAAACACCATTTCTAGAAAATTACAATTTTCTCACACATGCCAAAAATCACCATTTGGCACAAAATAAAAATCCAGGAATAATTCCATTAATTACAATTTTAACCATATGCACCATGACCTCTCCTAGAGACCATCCACATACTCTAGCTCTCATCGTCACCCCACGGGTAACGACCGTGCAAGTGATACACAAGTGATGCCCAGTTCCACGCCCATCGCGTATATAACCAAATCCTCTGACCCCCGCCAGCCTGAGGAGTCATGGAGTCGGATCAAGAGCGCTACCATCCTATCCAAGTCTCGGACAATAGCCCTAGGGGACGACACTTAGTATATTCCGCTCCTAAGTGTCCAAAGGAGTTCCACCGAGATAATACCTCATCTCGGCTTGGGGGTGATACACACGCATCCGAAAAGCCTTAAATACAGTTTCTCAAAACACACACCCACGCATGCGTTCACAATGCCATGAAATCAACCAATTACCAACAACCAACAGTTATCAATAAAACCAAATAATCAAATCACAGTTTATAAAACTGGTTAGTGCAAAAATATGCTTAAGTCTTAAAAATCTTTTGGAGAAATACTTACAGCACTATATAATAATTTTAGGAGGATCACGGAGGTGCAAAAGGCGGTTGGAAAGCAACGTAGCAGTGCAAAAACACTATGGCCTAAATACACAATATACTCAAATTCCAACAGAGCCAAACGATGACTTGAAATTGATAAGGTAGGGCTTATGGGAGGTGGTGAAGCTAGTGGAAGCAAGGATTGGCCATGGGTGGCGGCTGAAACGGCGGTGGAAGGCCAAAAATGTGAAATCGAAGCTTGATCTCATGGAGGTGGCTCTGGCGATGGATCGGAGCTGGAATTGGATGGGTTAGGACGGCAAGAGGCCGGTGATGAAGTGGTGAAGAAATGGTGGCCAATGGTGGCCGGACGGCTGCGGAACGGTAAGAAGAAGGCCGCGGAGTCGTACGGCTCTCGGAGGCGAACGGTGGTGCGGGGTGGTCTGAAATTGGAGGGGTTGACTCGCAGGCAGTTGGGGAAGACAATGGTGCCGGAAGTGAGGGCCATGGACAGCTGGCGGCGGTGCTGAGGAAGAAAGGCCGAAACAACATAGGGGAGAGGAGAGAGAGAGGGTCGAGCGGGAGAAAGGGTCCGAACGGGAAAAAGCTGAAGGAAAAGAAGAAAAAGAAAAGAAAAGGAAGAGGAAAAGGAAAGGAAGAGAAAAAGAAAAGAGGAAAAAGAAAAGATGGGGAAAAGAAATGAGGTCCAACTGATCCTCAAAATAACTATTTTTAAAAAAGTAAATTTAATAAATCAGTTTAAACTTAAAACTAATTAAAATAAAATATTAAACTCTAATAATAATCACTCTTTAAAATAAAAAGTAATTTAATTGTAGAGCACTAGTTAAAACTATGAAAGCACATTAAAATAATTCTTGATTTAAAAATCGTAAAATAAACTCGCGTAAACACGTTTAAATTAAATTAAACGGCTCAAATTAAATATTAAATTAAAAAGCCCTTCAATAAAATGCACGTAAAAATCGGGGTGTTACACTTTTACGCATTCAGTTTTTACTAAGTACTTTTGCCCAAGTGCATGGAGCTCGGTTCTCCATCTGGACATGTAAAGACTTACTTGCCCCCTTTAAACGTAAAAATTCAAAAAAGTTTCGAATACTTATCTGGAAGATGCTTCCTTTATTATTAGGAATTTGTTCAAAGCAGTAGAGAAATCATCATCCTTCCACCAAAGCACTGTTCGTTAGCTCATTCTTCCATCACTTCAGTTTGCTCTTCTTCACATCGCAAGCTCTGGGAGCTTGTCATTGCCGGCCTACAAAGGACACGCTGGTTATGGGACAACAGAGATCCCACAGACGGCGCCACTGTTGACGTCGTGTTTTGCGGGCCTGGGCAAATCCACGAGGTCAGTGCCGACGATGCGAAGAATTTGGAGCCCCCGACGATGTTCTGGTGCAGCTATACGGTGGCGGTTCGTACGCCCATAGTTGTGAATAGAAAATGAATGCAATAAAAGAGATTGACACCAAGATTTACGTGGTTTAGCCATATGCCTACGTCCACGGGGGTTTCGGGAGAGAAGTCTCCACTATAATATATCTGTTTACAATCACTCATGGATCCTCATATCTCACTGTACAGAGAAAGTTGCAGCTCCCGTCAATTCTCTATACTCTATCTTTCAGTGTTCAATCTTAGTTCGAATCAATCTCTTTTCTCTCATAAATCAGTCCATTCGTCGTCCATCCTCCCTTTTTCTCTATCTTTTTTCTTTAAGTTGTCTGAGCCTCCCATTTTATATGTTTATCAGACCTTTTACTANTCCCCCCCCCCCCCCCATATCTTCCTGGTTTGCCTCTCGTCTCCTTCTGACATTTGCAGTCCTCATATCTCTTCTTGTCTCCCTCTGGTGCCTTGTGATGGGCTGGACCCAATTTATGGGCCATAGGTATTTTTCCCCCAATAGGGATAACGATGTTTAACTGGGGTAATGGACACAATGGTAGGGCTAATATCAAAGAACGCTTAGACAGAGGCATCTCAAATCTTGATTCGCATGTAACTCTCACGAGTAAATTCTCTGGAAGCAAGAATTTAAAGTAACATGGCTCACAAGCAAGGATCTCAATACGAAACTTTCCCATCTCTCAATTATCATTCACAACAGGAGAAACTCTATCGACATCCTCAAAATCAATGACAGCCACTGGAGATAGGACTGCAAGGAAATAAGAGCTCATTTTGCTACGAACTTTCAAAGCATCTTCACATCCTTCAACCTCAATATTCCAAATGGCCTGGAAGGGCTTATTGAACCTGTCATTACCTAAGAAGAGAATGAAATGCTCTATGCCATTAGCTGATCTGATCTAGAAATCAAAGAGACTTAATTGACATTGGCCCACAAAAAGCTCCGGCCCATATAAATTCCAAAAATTGCTAGTCCCATGAAAACTATTCACTATCGGAATATAAGCCTTTGCAACATCAGTTAAAATATTAGTGATGTTCAATGTATCTCGAGTTGTGGGTATACCCTCCAAACCTTTACTCTCTCTTCACCTTGCTCATTATGAGAAGAGTTGAGCATGTCGATCACATCACAACAATACTTCTAACTTTTTCATAATTGATGTATTTTGCCAAAGGAAATAGTTGGAAGATCATATTAAAAAATCATAATCTAATTAGCTTAGTACATTTAAAGAAAAGAGATCTACAACATTCAACCATGATCTCAATATATCATATGTTTTCTCTTATACGTTTTATGTGGTAGGGTATGAACTTGGTGGTAGTAGAGGTTTTGAACAATAATATTAATAGGTTGAGGTTTCATCTCAAGTTGCTTTGATGCAAGATCGAGAAGCTAATTGGGTGTCGAAAGTCACCTGTGGCTGAATAGTGGGGGGAATGGGCATGTTCAAGTCGTCACTGCAATTTCTCTGAGACAATCTTGAGGAGTGATCAGCTAGGTACTATAAGTTGCCTTGAGGCATACTCAAGGGGAGGCTGGTCATCTTCAAGTCTTCTCAGCAAGTTGCTCTGAGACAAACTCGAGAAGTGGCCCTGAGGTGCACTTGAGAGGGGACTGACCGTCTTCTAACTTGACCTATCAAGATCTCCAAGGTCGACATGCTCGAGGAGACAGGCTGATTTGGACCTTGCACGGAATGGGGCCTCCCTGAATCAAAATCTTATTAGCGCAAACGAAGCAGTTGAGAAATCTAAGAAATTTAAACTTGAGCCAAATTGCTTGATCTTCAAGCTTTAGTACATGTTCGGGATTATGGTGGGTAATATAGTTTTTTGTTTTAAGGCTTTTAGTTGTAGAGCATAATTAATAAGCTCTATTACTGAAAAGCTATTTACTATTTGGTAACCATATCTCTAAACAATTTGAAACATCTTGCATTTATTTGGAAACAATAGAAAAAAGTGATTCTCCAGGCAAAAATGACAAAAAATGTCATTTTATTTTTTAAAGATTATGACTATATCCTTGATAGAAATAAAATCTTAAAATCAAATAACAACAAAAATAGTTTAATATGATTTTCAATAAGTATAATGAAAAAAATATTTTCAATGATGCATAAGTGAAATAACAATACAATTACGTTGTTATATTTCAGCCCAAGCTAGGTCTTGAGATTGAGATTTAATTTTTGTTTGGACATAAGTGGGCATAAGATCTAGAGATACACTGAATTAGAATCATGAGGAATGAAGTGAATTTTATCCTTTGATTGGTGGATTAGGGGACCAAGCCCAAGATAATTGTTGGTCACTATAGAAATTAGAGCTTGAGAAGAGCCCATTAGGGTTTTGAGGGTAAGAGGAAAGGCTATTTTCAGCCATGGGAAGGAAGTGCCACTTGTGTGAGATCCTGTATTTCAATGTATTTTTAATTGAAAAATTATTTAATTTATTGGTTCTCTTGTTTTAATTTATCGTGTTTAACATTAGTTTAATTTCGATTTTTTTTTAAGTTGTGAAATTTATTTGATGTTCTCTCTTGATATTAATTAGTGTTTGCATTTAAATTGCTATTTGTTTTATTTTATTTTATTGTTGGACTTTAATTATTTTATTTATTAATATTGAGTTGTAGTGTTTTTATTTGACTTTTATTTATTTTTATTGTGCCTAGGGGTGTAACCGGTCCGGTTCGGTCCGGTTTTGGACAAATTCTTGGACCGAACTGGTATGACCGGTTTTGTATTTTTCAAAACCGATTACGCACCGGTTACCCTCCTAAACCGGTATTTCCGGTTTTACCAGTTTCCGGTCCGGTCCGGTCCGGTTTTCCGGTTTTTTTAAAATATAAATTTGACATTAGTATAATATTAGACTAATAGTATTAATATTAGACTATTAGTATAACTATATAATACATGATCAATTACATTTTCATTTTTAAGATTAAACTTTTATTTTATACTAACATTATCTTATATATGATTATATTAATAGCATATGATCAAAGAAATTACAAATGTTTATATTTAAGATTAACATTTTATGTTATAATTTATAAATTATAGTATGAAATTATTTCATATATAATATATATATTATATATATATAAATTTCACATAAAATTATAAGTTATATAAAACTTATATATTAATATATAAAAAATATTTTGTATAATTTTAATTTTGTATAAAATTTAAATATAAAATATTATTTTTTATATATATTTTATCAACCGGTCCGGTCCGGTTCGGTCCGGTCCGAAAAATCTCCAAACCGGAACCGGACCCGTTCCGGCCGGTTTATGAAATTTGAGAACCGGTTCCGGACCGATTCGGTTAAAAACCGGTAAAACCGGTCCGGTCCGGTCCGGTTCGGTCCGGTTTACCGGTTTTTCGGTTTAAATTTACACCCCTAATTGTGCCTTTCTCTTTTGTTGGACTTACTATTTTCGGACCGGGCTTGTTTTGATTTAGTTTTATTTTTCTTTTAGGCCCAGCCCCAATCCATGGGCACCCCAACCCAGCCCATTATTTTTCACCATGCGGCGTCGTTTGCCTTAGGCTCTCTTCTTTTCTTGTTTCCTTCTTCTGCTTCACCTGCGCCGAGTGTTTCATTTGCTCTGCCCAGTTTTTGTTTCGTTCTCCCTCACCCGTGCGACAGCCCCAACTTCTCTTCTCCTTCATTTCACTTTTCTTTTGTTTCTTCCTTCAGTTCTTCCACTGGTTTGCTGTCTGCTGCACCATTCTTACTCTCCATGTTATTTTCGGGTTTTCCTCCATAAACCAGTGAATTTGAAGGTAAGTTTCAGTTTATTCTCTTCACAATTCCGGTTCTTCACTTAGTTTCGGTTCTTCCTCTCATTATTTCCGATTACTTCCAGTCTTTCTCTCCTTATTCTCGGTTCTCCTATTTTCTTTAGCATCTGCTGTTTTCTTGCTCTATTTCCGTTCATCCTTTTCATCTATATTTTTTCTCCGTTGCAGGTCGGTTCGTGAGCTTCATTTCCTTCTTGCTCTATTTTTTTTTCTTCGGTTCATCCCTTTTGGGATGGTTTTCGAGTGCCCTGTTTTAACCCCTTTGTCGTGCTCTGTTTTATCCTTGCCGTGATCTGTTTTGGCCATTAACCCATGCGTTTCACTCGGCTATTTGGCACTTTTAATACTTGCCGTGAGTTGCACATTCCAACCATTTTATTCTAGTTTTATTTCAGTTAATTAGTCCCTTTTATTCCGAAAATATCACTTCAAAATTTTCTTATTTTCGAAACTCTTTTTCATCCCAAAAATTATGATTTTTGATAATTTTATTTGAGCTGGCTTTTGGTATTAAATCTGGTTAGAGGTGTCAAATCGTGTTAATAGGATATGTTCGTGTTAGATCAAGTCATGTATATTATACTATATAGGTCAATCCTAACCCGACCCGTTAAGCTTATCGTGTCAAAATTTCAAATCCTAACACGGACCGTTAACATAACGTGTTGTGTCGTGTCAACCCGTTTTGACTCGTTTAAATAAATCGGTTGAACAAATATGAAATTAATCCGTTTGACCTAGTGAAGTTTAACATAATTTTTATATAAATGTTAAAATCACAATATCTATAAAACTAACTACAAGTCCAAAATTACAATCCAAACAATAAAAATATCGAAATTAAAATCTCAACACTTTTATTTTTAGGTATAAGGGTATAATTGTAACTTTAACTTTGTTAACGGTTCATAACGGTTCATGACGGGTTATAACGGGTCAAAACAGGTTGACCCGTTATCAACTCGTTAAGCAATCGTGTCTTAACGGATTAACCCGTTTTGACCCGAACCCATTAAGGCTAAATCCTAATCTACTTTTATCGTCTCGTATTCGTATTGGGTTAACGGGTCGTGTTACATATTGCCACCTCTAAATCTAGTGTTCGCGAGCTTGGTATTTCAGAAATTGCATTTTAAGCACTGTAAGTATTTCCCAAATAACTTTTGAGATTTAAATGTATTTTTGTACTAACTTATTTTACTGCATTTTGGTTGGTTGTGCCAGACTGAGTTCGAGGAGTAAGGGGGTTTGTTGGATTGGAGAATGAAGTTGTGTTTTGGAAATGTGATCATTTGTTGGCTGTTGGATTATTGATGTCGTGTCTTGTACATTGTATTTGCACGCATGTTCATGTTTGTAAAAGAAAACTGAGTTTTCTTGTAATTGCATTCATGTTCATGTGTTTATTTGAAAAACTGAGTTTTCATATGAGAAATGATTTTTGGGTGCGTGTGTATCTCGACCCCAAGCCGAGATGGGGTATTATCTCGGTGGAGCTCTTCTGATCACTCGGGAGCGGAATATACTGAGTGACGTCCCCTAGGTTGTTGCTGGGCGACAACGGGATTAGACGAGATAGTAACGCTCTTGTGCTGACTCCGTGGCCCCTCGTGCTAGCGGGGGCTAGAGGATACTTGGCGACGAACGCGCTGGGCGTGGAACTCAACATCGCTCGTTATGAAGTCACACTCACAGTCGTTACCCGTGGTGTGGCGAAGGAAGCTAAGGTGTGTGGATAATCCCTAAGGAAGATCATGGTGCAAACGGTAAAATAGATAATGGGTCATTTTCTGGAAAAATGGCTGGATTTTGGTAAATGGATATTTGGACTAATTTTTGGAAAAATAGTGTGTTTTGAATAAGAGGATTTTATGTGGACCATTCTCTGAGAAAATGGTGGATTATTATTTCTGGGACAAAATGAGATTTTGGCGTGTGTTGGAAAATATTCATTTTTGGAGAAAATGATATTTTTGGTTTAATGCATATTTCATCATATGCATGCATATTAGTTGCATTAATGTATTTTTATCTCATGGTTGTTAGGATTATTACTTACCTGCGGTACCTTTTTATGGTACTATAAATTTTGATACAGATGAGGATGTGGAGCCTGAGGATGTGACTTCACCGAAGAGGTGATTTGTGGTCGTTTGGTTTATGGGATTTGTTTCCCCGCTTCTTGAAATATTGTAATTTGTACTTATTATGTTTATGGGATAATTGTATTACTCTTTAAACACCTTGTTTTAAGTGGATTTGTATAAAACAATTTTGGTACTTAGTTGAGTTATTTAAATTATCCGCTGCATTTTGTTATGCACTTTTTACGCATTGCATACACTTGAGCACTTATTGTTGAGATGCGTGACCCGTGTTGTCATCATCCCGACGTCACGATTCCCAAATTTTCCGTATGTGGGAGTCGGGACGTCACAACTTAGCAGACATGCATTACGACTTTTGAGTTTTCAAGAAGAGAAATTATGAAAGTAGGCGTTATGATTTTGGTTTTTACTAGGGCACATGCCAATCACATCACCCACAACGCCACTTGGCTGACATGCATTTAAATTCTGTAGATTCATTGCATCTAGACCTATAATGGAATAAGGATGAGAAGATTTCGATCACCCCATTAAGCAAGCATGCATGTAATCATGAGGATTTCTAGAAGAATCTTACCAAGAGGAAGACTAAGGTATGATTTGGATAGTACGTTGAGATGAGATGAGTTAACTGAAAGTTAAATAAAATATTGTTAGAATATCTTTTTTTAATATTATTATTATTTTCAGATTTGAAAAGTTGAATTGTTTATTATATTTTGTATGATAATTTGGAAAAGTTGTAATGATGAGATGTGACGAAAAACTTCTTCTATCCAAATGGGGCCTTAGGGTTTTAGCCAAATTAAGGGAGACGCCACTTGTCCTCCATGCCCAAGAGCCCTTTTCCAAGAGAGAGAAATGACGCAGAGAAAAGGGGAGGCATTTGGCCATGCCACTCGCCAACCATGCAAAGGATGCAAGATGTGGCACCCTCAACCCCCACTTGTGATTTGGTAGGAGTCATAACGCCAAGGTGTTGGCCATTCGGATCACACACTCAAAGCACAAAGTGGAAGCATGTGTGTGTAAGCATGCAAAATATAAGTGTAAAGTTAAAAATGTAGCAGAAAATAAAAAGGCCAGTCTGGGATACTAAAAGTACCAAAAATTAAAATACATCACCCAATAAAAATAAACCATAAGCCACCAAGACTCCCAAACACCGACATAAAGTTAATACAGGCATCTAACAAAATAATGAAATATCAAATCAAAGCTACAAAAGGGGGAAGGCTCCCAAGTCTTCACTCCTCAGGTGAAACCGATCCTCCAAATTCGTATCTGTCCTTGACATCAAAGTCTACGACTCTACAGAGCAGAATTACAGATGGGGAAACCAAAGTGAATCGCAATCTCAGCAAGTAAAGCCTTAGATGAACACTAAAAAATACAAGCATGGAAAAATATTACCACAATTTTCAGCATTACCAAAATTTTACAAACCAATTTTCTCAATATTGATAGAAATCCAAACACCCAAAAATCCATATTTCCTTTTTGAAAATATACATTTAATTACAGTATGCACCACGGTCTCCTTCAGGGACCATCCACACACTCTAGCTCCCTTCTTCACACCACGGGTAATGACCTCGCACGTGCCTTCGTAATTAGCGATGTCCAGCTCTGCGCTCGCCACATACGTGACTAGGGGTCCTCTAGCCTTTGCTAGCAGAGAGGTCATAGAGTCGATTCGAAAGCGTTACCATCTCATCCAAGCTTGTTGTTGCCCGACGACAACCTAAGAGACCATACTTAGTTTTATACGCTCCCAAGTGACCAGAGAAACTCCACTCAGATAAAACCCCACCTCGTCTTTGGTTCATGATACACACACACCCACAAAATGCATTTTTAATCTTTTGAAACCAAAACCCAAGATTTCCAAGTTTACAACATAAACACAAAACAGAGCACAATTACTACTATTTAATGACATGCAACACATATAATGCAAATATGCAACAAGTAGATATTGGATGACATGACATAGTAAAGTACGGCAAACAACACAGCGTAGCATACAATTTCATTGTTTCACAAGTACACACGATTCCCAACGTTTCACTCGGCCTTCGACGAGCAATTCATCAGCAACCACAATTTTTTATCCCAACATTACCTAGGCCCTCAGCCACTTTGCCATTCACAACCCTACTACAACAAAATAAAATTTATTGATCTTTGCATGTTAGTATTTCAAGGGGTCAGTCCTAGAATTTACTTACGGCGCAGATGGAGAAATTTTCGATCTAGTAAAATTGAATTTTGTTCGTGAGCTAGAAAATAAAATGGCAAGGCAAGAGGCAAAGAAGCTTACAGTGGCAGCATCTGAAGGGGAGGAGGTTAAAGGTGACAGATCGGGGAAATAAAATCAACGTCGATGCTGTGTGGCAAGGATGGATTTGAGTGGCTGGCGAAGATCCTTGATGGATCTGACTTGGATTGGTGTAGTGTAGGGCTTGGCTTAGTTTCTCCTCTGCGTGGTGGCTCTCTAAAGAGGTTGACGATGACTATTGGAATGACGGAGAAGAGAGAGAGAGAGAGAGAGAGAGAGAGAGAGAGAGAGAGAGATAGAGGGAAGAATGGAAGTTCAAGAAAGGGAGTGATATTAGAAGGAGGGCGAGATTGAAAGATGAGAGGAGGGAGGGCTCATATCTGAATTGTGGAGCGAGTGTGGTGAATCAGGGGTGGTTCACTACAAATCAGTGGCTGCTAGTGGTGATTCTCAACGTTGGGGTTGCTTTGGTGGCTTACTCGACGTGTGGTGGTGTGACAACCAAGATTTTGCTAAGCTTTCTATGCATTTTATTATATATTGTTAATTTGGGCCAATAGAGGAGGAGTAACCCATGATGAATTCGGCCTTGTAGTGGAATTAGGGCTTTGGAGCCCATTGGAATTAGGGTACATGCAAGAAGGCTTTCTTGTCAGGTGATAGTATGGTGACATTTGTCACTATGGGGGAGAGTTTCTATAAGGAATATGAAGGGACATGAAAAGTTGAAACTTGAGGAAAGCCCAAAGGGCATGCACAACAACCATCGAGGGACATGAGTTGATTTTTGCCATGTGTCATGCATGCAAATGGAAGGCAAAAAGTCTTGTCTTGGGAAAGGGCGAGATCTTATTGGAAGAAGGGGCTACACGCCTACTAGGGTTTCTAGAAGAATTTTTGTAAGAAAATCCCTTGAGGTGGACAGCTAGAGCAAGGGATTTTGTGCACTTTTGCCACCTTTGTGACCAATCCCACAATGTCCAAGATATTGGTGAAAGAAAAGCTTCTTGGGAGGAGATGGATATTTCGACCACCATGCACACACACGCACTCCTCATATGCCACTTGGCACACATGCACACTTGTAGGAGATTGAGGAAGATCCTAGCAAGATGAAAGACCATTTTGCCATGAGGTCCATTGAACCAAGACACAAGATGAAGGGCAATTAGGGGATGGAGTTTTCGGTTTTGAGAGGGAGGCGCCATTTGTCCAAAAGGCTCCCTTGTGCTCCCGAAACAATCTAATGATGGAAAAGGGGAAGAGGCTTAAGGGTGAGGTGCCACTTGGCATTCATGCAAATAAACGTAGCTTGTACAAGAAGTCTTTTATGTCTATAAAAGGGAGAGGATGCCGAAAATCTTATTTTTTAGTCACTTGGAGGATTTTCTCTTGAGGTTTTCGGCAACCACCTTTCCCTCTACTTTCCATCACTTTCTCACCACCACATTACACTCTTTTATTTCAAACACCATTTTGAGGGCAAGCACAGTTTGAGGATACCTTCTAAGGAGGAAATAACATAAGGTATGAAGCCAAAAACCACATTTCCATTTCACCACACACACGGCCATGAGAGGCAAGTTTTGGTTTTAGCAAGTTCACCATGAACTCATGCTCTCTCTCACACACACACACTCGAGTTTCCCATATGAGCTCACACATACACACACATGGTTTTAGGGTTTATTTTTAAACTAGGGTTTGAGTTCATGCAAGTTTTAGACTTGAGGAATGAAGGTCCGAAATATTGGGAGTTTTTCCTTAGACTAGATGTCATGAGCTTACACATACACACACGGGTTATGGTTTTAAATAACCGAACCTAATGGTTTTTGTATGTATATATATATATTCAGCTTGCTTGTTCATCAATTGTGGATTTTTGTAAGTAAACTTCTAACTTGTACTTGATATTTTATGTATATGCAATGTGAACTTACTTGTTGTTTGGTTGTATGATTATGCTTGATATGATGATGTACTTCTATGTGATATAATCGATCATTGTGTGAATGATCAACCTATGATTGAAATGGTTCATTGTGGTTATCTTATATCATGAACAAGGAGTGGATTTTTGCCATATTTAGGGTTTCGGATTTTTGCATGATTCTTAACATGTTCATGAAGATTGTCGCCTTGCCTAATCTTTTAAAGGGATTAAACTCAAAGAAATGCTTGCTTTTCCTAAGCATGCTCACTTATATGTTTCGGTTATACATAGAGGTTTCATTGATAAAGTTTTGTTAAGCACATTAGAAGATTCTAAGTTCATGAAAGTTGATGTAATGCATATTCGAAAATAATAGGTTTCGGCCATGACCATAGATTAAAGGTTAGCATGATGTGATTAAAGTTTTAAAGGCATAAAATTAATTCTCATGCATGCTAGTGTTTATGTGTCTCAGCCATTGCATGATACATGTGAAGTTGTGAATGTTCACTTTTTGTTGATTGATTGAATGCCTTAGAATTTATGAAAAAGAACATAGTTGCATGTTCTAATATTTTCAAGCAGTAATGCAGAATGTACATGGATATGCATGATTACTTGTTATATGGTCATGATTAAGTTTCGGCATTTGCATGTATCCCATGAAAGTTCAAAGTTTCATAGTTCATGTCACATGCATTGGATTTTGTGAAACTTTTAAAAAAGAAGGGGAGTCTTTTAAAAGTTTTGTCAAGACCCCAAAGACTAGAACGGGGACATGTCCTAGTGGAACTCCCATGTCCACTCAGGAGTGTCTAAAATGGAGTGGTAACTCCTGGGTCGACGAAGTACAGTCGGCGAACCTTGGATGGTTCCTAAAAAAAATGATACTTGAGCGGAGTTGTACCTAAAGCTAGTGGGTGCCCTACGGTGAAGGCGAAAAATGAACTCCTGTAATATGAATGATTAAAAGTAAGACGTAGTCACCTTGGTCAAAGTGGGTCAATGGTTGATGCGGTAACTAGCAAGGAGTACATGGTGCATGGGGGAGCCGTGAGGTATCCATTTATAAGTTAAAAGTAAAAAAAAAAGCCTTGAGCTCCAAGATATGCTATGTTCCATGAACAAGAACTTGAACTCACAAATATGTTAAATAAACAAGTATGAAATGATGAAAATATGTTTTATGAAAGAAAAGGGTTCTATAAGCCATGATGTACATGGTATTTTCAAAATCTCAAATGCATAAGTAAAGTTTCATGTCCATGCATTCATTCTGAGTTTGCTTACATATGCTTATGATATCTGTTACATGTTAATTGTGTACTTACTGAGATTTCTCAAAATCTCACTGTTGTAATTTTCACTACCATTTTCCTACTCAGAAAAGTAGAAGTTGTGACAGGAACCCAAAAGGATAGTCATGGGGAAACGCAAGAGACCAAGTCCCCTGAGTCCTAAGGAGACTTCGAAGAGACATAAGGTCTTTCAGGAGCTGTCTATTTTAGAAAGGTTGGAAGCTGCTGACCAATTCATCACTGAGGTGTTGCAGCTTTTGAGCAGCTGGGGAGGATTTTGAATTGGGACAAGGCCAAGTAGGATCGGCCTCACTAAAGGACTTATGTTATGGGACCCTTTTGATGAATGACTTATTTTGATGACACTTGATATATTGGTCCCACATTTTGGGAGTTCTTTTGGAACAATTAAAGTCTTTTTATGACTACTATGAAAATTTCTACTTTGGGATTTATGTGCTTCGGTACCATGATATATGTCTTGTTTATTTGACCTAAGTAGAATTTTCGTTATGATATACTGCATACTATTAGTTATCAATAGGTGCATTGCATCTTAATTGTCATGTACAAGGGGTATTTAGCATTGCATTACATATCCCGACGCTGCACTCACCTTTCAATCCCAAGTGAGGGCTAGGGGCATCACAGTTGGTGGTGAGGCTCACGGTGGCATTGCCGTGAGAAGTGCGATAGGGCTGGGCGTGGGCTTGGTTGGAGGAATTGAAGGGTTGAAACGGCATCCAATTGGATTGGTGGTGCAAGTCAATGTGTGATAGCCGTGCTTGGGTCTTCACCGCGAGAGAGAGATCGTAAGAGAAAAAGAGAGAAAAACAAAGGAGAGACATACGAAACTTACCGGCGATAAGGCGGCGAGGGACCAGCACAGTGGCGAGGGCTACAACAGACATAAGCAAGAATCGTAATAGAGAAAGAACTACAGTGAGAGGGTGAGAGGTTGAAGGAGAGAGATAGGTGGAGTAAAGGACTATATGGTGGTGGTTAGACATTGGTAAATGAGATAGGGTGGCTAAGACTCTCGGCGTTGAGCTAGTGGCAACATGGGAACAACGCATGGCTCATAGGTTGCAGAGCACAAGAGAGAGAGATTGAAGAGTTGCTCTATGCAAGGATACGGAGGGTTTGACGGATGACAAGAAAGAGGGAGGCTAACGTGATGAACGGCGGCAGCAAAGACGGATGGTGCATGTAGGGCGGCAATAATTGTAGAGAGAGAGAGAGGCTTGGGAAGGGGGCAGCCGTAGGAGGAGAAAGAAGAGAAATTAGGTTTCACCCCCCCTTCGTGCAAAACGACGTTGTTTTCAAGGGCTGAGGGATTGTGCCCTAACTTGTGATTTTGGGCTTCTACACAAGCCCAATACTTGTATAGGCAAGCCCCCGTGTAAAAAAAAAAATAGGGCTTCACACGGGAGATTCTAAAAGATGCAATCATCAAGAAGATGACAAGGGAAATTTCAGAAATAGAGGGATGCATGCCACATGGCCCTCATGCAGGGACTTAGAGCTTTACAAATAGGGAAAAGAAAGGGGAAGGCAAGAGACAAAGGGGATTTTCGATGGAAGGGCTTGGCGAATTCCGAAAACACCCAACCTTAGTGGAAGAAGGGAGAAGGCATGTCACATGTCAAGCATGCACTGGTAGTTGGTGACTCTTAGTGTTTCCAAGGTGAGTGGATGAGCGAGTATTTAAAGGGAGAATTTATGATGTTCCAACATACCCCCTAGTGGAGAAGCCAAAAAACCATTGTTGGTCCTTCAGATTTTTCTTAATCCTCTCTACTTCTCCCACCAACACACATATTACCAAGGGAGAAGAGGGAAATCTGGTTGATACTTCTTCCAATCCAACCATCATTCATCCATTTTCGTTGGAAGGCTTGAAGATTCTAGAAGCCAAATATCAATTTCTTCCCTTACAAACACCATTTTCATGCAACCATAGAAGGAAGAGTCAAGAACATCTTTTGGAGTCTAGCACGGTAAGAACACGCAAACCCTATCCTCATTCTTTTCTCTCACACACACAAACTTACTAAGGGAGTTTGTGGGAGATTCTTGTTCAAAGAATGCACCATTTCTTGAGCAAGCGTAATATTTTCAAAAATGCTCCTACCAAGCACAAACGTCCCTTGCTCGGTCGAAACTGTCTTGTGAGTAATCCGCATCATTCGTTTAACAAGGATTTTCAAAAAAATCTTGTAAGCCCCGAGCATAAACTTATAGGTCGAAATTTATCAAAGGTCACTAGATCCTGAACTTTAGGAATAAGCACAATAAAGGAGGAGGCAAAAAACCTTGGCAACGGCACCCTACTAAAAAATTCACACGCCGTCTCAATCACATCCGTTTTAATAATATCCCAGCATTAAAGATAGAAAGCCGAACCAAAACCATCAGGTCCTGGGCTGCTATGTTTAGGAATGGATAAAATAGCCTCCTTAACTTCCTGTTCAAACGGCATGCTACAGAGGATCTCATTTTCCGCATCAGAAATCATGGGACTAATGAAAGGAGACAAATCTGCATGCTCCACCCTCATGCCCCCTGTAAAAAAATCATGAAAATAATTAGTGGCACCATGGTGAACAGCCTCGACATTCTCTAAAACTCTCCCATCTGGGAGCACCATATGGGAAATAAAGCCTTGCTTGCGCCGCTGGTTTATAATCGAGTGAAAGAAACGAGTATTCTGATCCCCCTCACTCAACCAAGTCTTCTTGGTAATTTGACTTAGACGGGTTGCCTCTCTCTGCTCCCAACATTGCAACTCAAGTTTAGACACTAAATACTCAGCTTTAACATCCTGGGAGTACCCAATTTGAAGTTGACGTTCCAGATTCTCCATTCTCGCCTCCAGGTCCCGAATAACGGTTTCCACTCTACCAAAATAATTTTTATTCCAAGCTCATAAGGCCAACTTGGTTCACTTAAGATGTATAGCCAATTTCAAAAGACCTGTAGCCGGGTCCTGTCTATTCCATGCCTGTTCAACGCAAGCCAAAAAATCAGCATGAGAACACCACATGTTCTGAAACCTGAAAGGAGAAGGACCATAAGACAAGTGAGGCCTATCAAAATGCACAACCATCGGGCAGTGGTCAGAGGTTTTCCTTTTCAAATGCGCAAAAATAAATTGAGTGGTGCAAGCATTATTAATAACTGCCCTATCCAGTTTAGCCCAGCTTCTGGAAACACCCTCATGCCCATTACACCAAGACATATGATTCCCACCACTGGACAGATCAAGAAGGCCACATTGATCAAGATAGTCATTAAACTCAGCCATGGAGGCCAGTGGCCGAGTATTACCGCCAATACGTTCCGAGTCATTTCGAATGATATTAAAATCCCCAACAACAACCCAGGGTTGCTCCACTACCTGAACCTTGGCAAGTTCCCTCCATAACACTCATCTGTCAACTTGAGAACATTTAGCATAAACAAATGACACCAGAACTCTGTTATTTTCTAGTGTAAACCACCCCGTAACCATTTGAGCCGAGCAACATAACAATTCAAAAAGATTGGAATCTCTCCAAAAAATCCAAAGCTTCCCTCCCTCAACCATATTCGAACACCAATGAGGAAAATTAAGAAAACTTCCAAGAGCCGACATACGAACCTCTTCCGCAAACGGTTCCGTGATCGCAACTAGAGAAGCCCTATGTTTTGATAGTAAACTCTTCAGACGTTTTTTATACCGCCCTAAACTCCGCACGTTCCAATAGAAAATAGGCTTAATCATAAAGTAAATTTTTGAGACTGGGTGGGCACCCATTGTGATTTATGAACTGCCTTACCAACGAGTTCCTTTGAAGTTCCAGAAATATTACACAGCTCCACATCTGAGTCGTAAGCTTTATTCTTTCCCATCATCAACTGAATTTCCCCCTCCTCATGGTCAAAAACAGAATTTGGCACCAACTCAACCCCTAGCTCTTCCACCTCTTGGGTCAAAATAATTGCTCTTGCATGACTATCAACTTTTTGCCTGTGTTCTGAAGTGGAAGTCAAAATCGGACTGCCCAACTCAACAGAACTGCTTACAAAATCATGCAGAACATGACTGCCTCGATCAAGATCACATCTAACCTCCTCACCCTCCACCTCATTGCACTGACCCTTACCACGTTATCATGTAAAACTTCATTATGTGCCATAACTTGCACATTCGATGTCACAGGCACATCATGCTGCACCTCCATTGGGAAAACTTCCAGACCAATTGGCTGCACAAGCTCTTGCACATCCAGCACCACCTGGCTGTTAACCACACTCTGCCCAGGTATTTGCATCTCTTGAACCACCTGACCCTCAATCCCCGATAACATGTTTGGCACTCCTTCAACTAATCGTTTAGGATCCTTTATAATATTCGGTAACACCATATTCTGCCCAGAAACTGGCAACTCCTGCACCTCATGACCGTCACCCACATCTATCATCTCCTCCTCCCCTGCACGCACTTGTTTTAAATCCTCTGTATTAGGCAGTACCGTCTGAACCTGGGATTCGCCCTTACCAGATTTGACAACCTGCTGCCAGATTGATTTTTCCTTCCTTTGAACCTCAGTCTTTCGCCTCTCTCCCACCCTACATACCACAGAAGTATGACCTTGAAGATAACATTTGTGACAACAGAATCTCGATTTTTTGTAACATACTTTCTGCCAAATAAGCTTCGATGGAGATAAAACAATGGGGAAACTCTGCACTAGTTCCTCCGATAAATCCACTTCTACGCAAATTCTAGCACCCGATGCTCTAGTTCTATTAAGCGTAGCATTATCTGTCCCCAGATAACGCCCAAACCGAGTAGCCAGGATCTGCAAACAATCCTTTTGATAAAGATGCATTGGTAAACCTGGTAAATAGATCCATTGAGGGGCCAAAGGTGATTCTCTCTTAAAATCAAAATCCTTCGTCCACTTGAACAGTTTGAAAATCGAGCCCTCCAACAATCTTCCTTCACGTGCCCAGCCATGCACAAAATCACGTTCGGTTGTCATCTGTATAAGCACGTGCAAATCATCCATAAAACTGATAATAGGAATATCAACCAAGCCCCACTTCTTAACCACTGCCAGATGAATCTTGTCAATAGAAGGACGAGTGCGCATAAACTTCATGACAAGAGCAAAATGAAAATCCTCTGTCGCCTTCACCATTTCAGGTTCTGTAAAAACGAACCCCAGATCACCGTTACTATCCACTAGATATCGCATAGGAATTTTGAAACTAGAAGAGTCTCCCGATTTAACCAAAGCCTGGGCATAAGATGCAGCATTCCCCATCGACGACAACACCATCAGAGGGGCAGGGAACGCCGATTCAAGGCAGCCCTAGGAGCAAAATTCAAAAAACACTACATGAAAGGGAAGTCCGTAAAATACGGAGCTACCAAAACTACACGACCAAATCGCCTCACAATCGCCTCATATGCCTTATTTTTATATTTGTAACTCAGTTTTAAAATAAAATGAAAAAAGATTGAGTATTAATTTATGGAGAGTAACATACACTAACAATGAGAGATAATAGAAGGAGAGTACTGCTTGATTTGCATTTTATTTTGTGATACTATTTTAAGCTAACAATACTTAACATATGTTTGGACAACTTACATTCGTTCATTTTATTTTAGTTAATTACTAGTTTTACTGCATGTTAACTTGCTTTTAAGCAACGTGTCAAGGTCTTTCTCTCTTTCTCTTTTCTCAAGTTGTTTCGCAGCATTTCGGTCATTCATTGGCCATTTTTTGTTCTACTATAATGATTCTTACATACTTTTTCAATCTTTCTCTTCTTCTTTTTTTTTTTTCTTTTTTTTTTCTATTATTGATTTTTACCAAAACTAGTATTTCATGTTGGGCCCTCAATAGGGGTGGGGCGTTACGCAATTTCCCAGTCAACTCCCTAGGCCGGGCCTGATCCATTTCTAGAGCTTTTCTATTCATAATCTTTCACATGACATCACACATCAATTTTTTTTACTATATTTTTTAATTTTTTTTGTTTTTCCCTTTTTAAATTAATTGAATTTTTCTACTCGCCATCTATATACCACATATTTGATAAGAAAAAAAATATAGTATGTGGTATGTGGAAATGATAAATAGAAATTTTCTTTTTTATATCCAACAATTTAGAATAACCTGTGCACTTGAAAGTGATTTTTTAAGGATGATAGTGTCAAACAAGAGGTTGATATCATTGATCTTCCAAGATTAAAACATTTGGAGCCCTCCACCGTCACCCAATATTCTCTTCATCGGTGGAGAGATCATGAGTTCCTCCTCCCTCCGTCATTGGCCTCCCATCTTGATCTCCCGACCCATTCTTTATGCTTTTCCTTTACAGCTTTTAAAATTTATAGCTTCTTATACTTCCAGGTGGAATTCCTTGCTTGTCTCAGACCGACGCTCCAAGGATGGCAAGCTGTCCTCCCAACTTCTACATGCTCCTCCCCTTACATCATGCGTTCAAGCAGGGAAGACAAGCTTGTCTCTTCTTTTTTTTTTTTCTTTTTTTTTTTCTGCAATATACAGGATGGAGTTCTTTTATATACCACTGGCATGAGTAACCGTTGGGAAACCGGCAGCACACATCAGCCGATATATTATTAAAAAAAACAAAAAAATAAAAAAGGAGACAAAAATAGCACGAAGGGAAATACAAAATACAAAGGAAATCGAAAATCAATTTGAGAGAGTGCCATCATCGTGGGTCTACCGTCGTCGTCATAGTGGGTCTACATGTTAGAACCCCACGTCAAGTTATCTCTAAAATCACGGCACATGTCCTAGCCATGTCCGGGGCATGCCCCTTGATCATGCCACGAGCATGCCTTGGCCTGTGTCTTGTCACACACGGGGCGCCTAGCATGTAGGCCATGCGCACGCACATGCGTGCGCCACGCCTCAGGCCCAGCGAGGTTAGTGGCCATGCGCAGCCCAGCGCACGGCCAGGCATGCACACGCCCAAGCGCCGCGTGGCCCTGCGCACGCACATAGGCCGCATGGCCCTGCACATGCACATAGGCCACATGGCCCTGCACCACCACCTTGGCTGCATGACCATGCGCACGCCCACCAGGCGCACGCCCATGCATGCGCCTATGCACCTGCACCCAGCCATGCACCCAGCCACGTGGCCCTCTTGCCGCACACCAGCGAGGTTAGTGGCATGCCTTCTAGGCATGCCATCCAAAGCACGGCCCTAGCCTGTACCATGCAAAGTAGGCCAGTGGCATGCCCACCAGGCATGCCATCCAGCACACAGCTCAAGCCTGTGCCATGCCAACCAGGCATGCCATCCAGCGCATGGCTCCAGCCCGTGCCATGCCTTGCAGTAGGCTCACATGGCTAGCCACCATCAGCAGGCCGAACATGGCACCATGCCATGCCCACCAACTAGCCATGCCGAGCCACTTAGCCATAGGCCAGACTGAGAACCACCAACCACCATACACCACCTTAGCCAAACCATTGACTCATGCATGCCACGGCCATGTGGTCCATGCCACTATTTTTATTTATTTTATTTCTTTTATTGCAAAGGGATTTTTGGGGGTTTCCAAGTTGTAACCTTTATAAATAGGACCCTTAGTCATTTCTTTCACATTTTTTGGCAAATTGACTAGAGTGAGGACATTGTTGCGAGATCATTTTTTGTGCTAGACACTTGGACTCTTTTGGATGCAATTCATTGAATCCCAAGGAGAGGATTACTCCATGCAATTCATTGAATTGGAGTAATCCATTTATCTTATTTTTCAACTTTGTGCAATTCATTGAATCCAAGTTGATTATCTTTGTTCTTATTCATTTTATCAATACATGAGGTTTATTCAACACTTGTGCAATTCATGAATCATTTGTTGAAATATCATCTTGTGTTCTTGAGTGTTCATCTTTGTGTTCTTGGTGGTCATCATTATTTTTGTCTTTCAATCCATCCAACTCATATTTTCGACCAACCACATTGTTTGTCAACTTTCCATAAATTGTTGACTCATCACTTGTTGCCCTAGCCGAACCACACATTCCATATTGGCTTCCATGTGAATTTTGGCCAACACCTTCCTTATTGGGATTAACTTGGTCGACCAACCTACTTACCATATTAGGGTTTCTAAGTATGGAATCCCTAGTTGACTCATTCCACACTCTTGGCCGGCCACCCTTCTATCCCAAATCATATCCCTAGTTTTTAGGAAACATTCCTAAAAATTCTCACTAGTCATACTCGACCAACTCTAGCCACCCAACACTCTTACCCTAATGCCAAAACCCTAATCCTAAACCCTAGCCATCCATTACCCTTTCCAAACCCTAAACCCAAGTTCCAAGTGGTGCCAACCCTAGCTCCACTCTAGTGCCGTGCGCCCTTCACCATTGTGGCTCCAAACACTTAGCCATTTTTCCACATTCCATTCACTTCATCTAGCCTAAACACTAACCTTACCTTGTCCAAATTGTCATCTTTGCCACTATTGTTCGAGAATCAAGCAAGAGAGGAACGGAGGTTTGGTCATCACAGGATTAGGAGATCCTAGTGTTTAGGGACTTGACCGAGGTTCCTAACACTAATTGGTGCTTTCATTGAGAGGATTCTTGCTTGGTGTTTTTGAGAAGTTTTCACTTCTCCAAGAGGTAAACGACGTGTTAATTTGAAACTTGTGAATTGGCTGGGGGAGTCCCTCGTTGGATCCCATTTATTTTTGTTGATTCAATTGTTGAAAATACGGAGTTTCAGGGGTTGAGGTAGAGGACGGAGTAGTGTTCTTGAAGGCGTCAGCTACCCTTGAAGGTAGAGGACCCGAGGTTGGATATTTGCAAGAGGGGTTGCCCACCCACAAAGTGGACAACTCAATGTTGGACTTTTGTGACTTCAAACCGCCCAAAAGAGTTGCAAAGTTGTTGTCCAAGCTAAACCAACCGGAAATTTTAGTTTGCAAGATTAGTTTGCAAGTGATCCAAGTGTTAGTTTGCAAGTGATCAAGACTAGTTTGCAAGCACCATGGCCGAGAGACACATTGAAGTCGAAGGGAGTGGGACTACAAACCCATAAAGGATTGAGATGCTTGAAGGGCATACTTCCAAAGTCATGGACATTCTTAATGAGGTGAACACTAATATGGCCGAATTAAGGATGTCTATGAATGCCACTATGCGAGACAATGAAGAGAGTAAGAGGGCTGTGGACAACATGAGGAGAGAAATACATGAGAGCATTGAAAGATTGGAGAGAATACTTGTTGAGGGCCAAGCTACACGGCAAGAGACTAATGGACAAAAGCATGATGCTTTTGTTGATGGTTTTGAAACAGGCGTGACAAATTCTATTCATGAACCTATGCATGAGCAACCAAGAGTTGAATTGAGAAGAGGTGGATGTGTTGAATGTGATGAGGTTGCAGTTGAAAGATGGATTCAGGGTGGAAGTCACCATAGGAGTCCAAGCATTAGAGAAAGACCTCAAAATGTGAGGTATGAGATGCCAAGGTTTGATNCGTTTGAGCTAAACGACGTGCCGTTTTGTCTAAGGGTAAAAACGACATGTCGTTTTGCACGTTGGTCGTTCCTGCCGTTTGAAGCCAACGACATGCCGTTTCGACCAAACGACATGTCGTTCGGTTCATCTTCAACCTTTCGACCCTCCGCCTCGATGAACAGTGCAGATCACTCCAAGCCGTGCGTAGTGCCACCGTGGGCCGTCCTCCGCCCACCTGAAGCCACCAGCAACCTCAGACGACGCCGGCGATCACTCCTCCGCCCCATGCACGGCCGGTCCGACGCCACGGCAGTCTCACCAACTCCATCACATGCGTTCGGCAACTGCTCCTCCGCCGTGCCCAGCCACTTCGACTTCGCCAGCACCACCTAAACAACCTCCACGAAGCAGCAGCCACCTGCAGACGCGACGAAGCTGTCATGCATGCAAACCTCCATCTCATCTCTCGGGCTCTCTACTGGACGTACATGCATGCAAACGGAAAGAAAAAAAAAAAAAGAAAAGCATGCGGACGAACGTGCATGCGATGAGGAAAAAGAAAGAAAAGAAAACGGAGACAGATGCACATGCGGCCGAACGTGCTGGGCAACAGAAACAGAAAATGAAGAAAAAGAAAGAAAAAGAAGAGGAAGACGCATGCGGGTGCTGGGCAACAGAAAAAGAAAAGAAAAAAAAAGAAGAGAAAGGGAAGAACCGAACGTGGAAAGAGAAAGAAAAAAAAAAAGAAAGCTGGCCGAACGTGGAGAAGAAGAAGAAGAAAGGAAAAAAGAAAGAAAAAGAAAGAAAAAGAAAGAGAAAGAGAAGTGGGCGGTTGGAAGGAAAGAAGAAACGCACATGGGACAGTGCGATGCAAACAATGCAGATTCCTTTTTGAAGCCTATATAAGGCTTGGGGGAGTCTGTGAGAATGTAGCGGAGGTTAGAAGCTCAGTAGGAAGTAGGAGTAGTCTGCAGAAATTTTAGGAGAAAATGCAGATGAAGAGTTTGGTGATGCAGTTGAGAGCCTAATGGACCAACTGTGTTATCAAATTGTTCTCCTTTATCTGCAGTCTCCATTTTTTTTATTTTATTTTTTTTATTTTAATTTATGTCATTTATTTTTATGCACTTTAAATTAATGTCATTTATTTTTCAGTGCTTTTAATTTCTGCACTTTTATTTTACTGTCCTTTATTTTCTGCAATTTAATTTTCTGCACTTTAATTTCCAGCACTTTTATTTTATTGTCATGTAATTTCCTGTTATTTATTTTCTGCAATTTATTTTGATGCCATTTAATTTTCCAGCTCATTTAAATTTCAGTCCTTTAATTTTCAGCAATTTAAATTCACTGTCTTGCGTTTTAATTTCTTTAATTTTCACTACAATCTCAAACAATCAAATCAATCAAAATGAATCTGGTTTACGATCAGTAAATTTTCTTTTCACTGCAGTCTTCCATCCATTGTAAATATCATCACTTTTTATTTTTATTTTCTCATCGTAAATATTCCCACCATTTTTGACGAGTTTATTTTTAGCACTTTTCCTGTGGAGACGATCTAGGAATTCGTTCCTAATTACTACGTGACACGCTCCTGCACTTGGGATAGCCTTTTGTGCTGCTCATTTTCGAACGAGTCAAGTTTTTGGCGCCGTTGCCGGGGAGAGTTGTTTAAATTTAAACTCGTGGTTTTTATCTTTATTTATAAAAAAAAATAAAAAATACCATGTCAGCGTCCAGGATTTCCTGGCATGATGAAGAGATACCGACACGCGATTGCCNTGATGCTTTTGTTGATGGTTTTGAAACAGGCGTGACAAATTCTATTCATGAACCTATGCATGAGCAACCAAGAGTTGAATTGAGAAGAGGTGGATGTGTTGAATGTGATGAGGTTGCAGTTGAAAGATGGATTCAGGGTGGAAGTCACCATAGGAGTCCAAGCATTAGAGAAAGACCTCAAAATGTGAGGTATGAGATGCCAAGGTTTGATGATTGATTGAGCTGCATTATTGCATATTTTATCTATTTAAAACCAATAATTTTTAATTGTTTTATTATTTTATCATTGGTTTTAGATGGATAAATTGATTAAGAGGCATAAATCCAAGTTGTGAATTAAATTGATTAAAAGCATAGTTTATGCTTGATTTTATAACTTGTGATTTATTTGGACAATAATTTCTCATGCACAACATACTTTTAATATTTTATTTTCATCTCTTGTTTAATTTAATTTATTTTAGTTTCTTTATCTTATTTTATTTTATTTTATTTGTCTAGTTCTATTTTTATCATTATTTATTTTTTCTTGTCTAATTTTTATTTTATTTTATTTTATTTTATTTTTCTTTTATTTTTTTTTAATTACTACGCTGACTAAACGACATGTCGTTTGGTCGGCAGACCAAAACGACATGTCGTTTTGCCCGTTAATCGTTTCTGCCGTCTGAGAAAAACGACGCCGTTTTGTCTAAAGACCAAAACGACGCCGTTTTTCACCTTGATCATTCCTACCGTTTGAACTAAACGACGCTGTTTTGTCTACAGACACAAACGACGTCGTTTCACGTCGTCTTCAACCTCCAACCACTGTGTCTCGAGCTACAGTGCAGCCGTGCACAGCAGCCTCGAGCGCCACCGTGGGCCGTCCTCCGCCCACCTGAAGCCACCAGCAGCACCAGACGACGCCGGCGGTCATCTCCTCCACCCCATGCACGGCCAAGAATCGCCCGGCGCCACGG